>JBBBDQ010029053.1:0-207500 GCA_037127315.1 Ascarosepion bandense | reverse complement strand
ATATATATTCCATGTGCACTCACACATACATATTAATGAATATTATGAAAAGGAGCATTTAAATAGCTAAAAAAAATTTTTCAAAATTACATGTAGCCCACATACATAAATACAAATATATACATATATATACAAATATGCACATCCACACACAAACATACACATATACATAAAAAAAAAAAAATTAAAATTAAAATTAAAAACTTTTTTTAAAATATTAAAAAAATTATAGAAAAATTTAGAATTTAAAAATTAAAAATTAGAAGTTAAATTTTAAAACCCGCCCTATGGCGGCACTTGTTTATAAATTCCCTTCTAAAGTTCAAAAGTAAGTCCTGATGAGGATTCTTCAAAATCAGAATCTTCTCCAATAAACACAGACGACACCTATCACGAAAACTTTTAGGAGTACAAGCTGAGCCTATTAATTTCCAGCTGATTATAGGGTCCTGCCCTTCCTCCTTCATTTCCCAGAACCTACGTGATAGTGCCGTCTGGAATCTCTGTTTAGAGTTCGAAAACGAGTACCTGTGATTATAAAGCCTCTGTTTGAAAGAGCCCGCGGACATGCCAATATAGGTCCGGTAATTGTCCTTGTTATTAGATGGAGAAATGCGGGCTTCATAAATTACATGGGTGGATTTACATTTGCCTTGCACCGGGCAGGCATCCACAGAATAACAATTGCATTTGTCGACAATTCCGGATTTAGCTTCCGTATTATTTAGGTTCATTAAAACTTGTTTATTGTGGGAATTAATTATATTATCTATATTTGAGGTGCAAGAATAACTAATTTTTAGGGTGAATCTATTAAAAATTTTATTTAAGGGATTGTTATTATTATTAAAATGTTTATCGATTAATTTGAGAAAATACTTACCAATATTTATATTAGTTAGCTTACAATAAGGAGGGTTAAACCAAATTATCTTCCTTTTTCTACATTTTCGGGTGTTTTTAGTTTTTGATGATTCTGGGTTTATAGCAGGCTTATCATACTTTAACTTATTAACAAAACCGCTTTTCTGAAGGGCCTTATCGTAAATTTCTTTGCTTGCGTTGAAAATTTTTATATTGGAAGATAATTGGTTAGCCCTATTATTTACTATCTTGGGTATTTGTCTTATAATATTCTTGGGGTGGTTGGATAAACTATTTATATAGGTGGGAGAACTATTTTCTTTGAGAAAGGGTTGGTAGGAACCATTCTTTAAGTTAAGGGTGATATCTAGATAGTTTACAATTTTGAGATTGGAAGTAACCTCAACCTTAAAACCAAGAAAATTTAGGGCTCTGATAATTTTCTTATGTATTCTATTAGTGTAAGGCCCATTGGAATTGGGAATACATATCAGTCCATCATCCCGATATAGGCCTATTAGTTTAGGGTCTAAAAATCTACCTAAAATATCTAAAATATAAATGCCTATTAGATCTGCTACCTGGGCAGAATCATAGGCTCCCATAGGGACATCAAAACTATCTTCAGGCACTTTAGTCCAAGTAAAACTATCAAAGGTGAGAATAGATTTTCTATCTCCCAGTATAATTCTATAGTCACAATCCGAAATATTAACATAACCCCTAGCAAAGTTTAAACAATCCACAAGAAGTTTTTTTTATATAGAGGAATAGAAATCCACAATATCAAATTTAAGGAAAGTGGATTTAGATTTGTCATTGATATTATCAAACCATTTTATGGTATCTAAGGAACTCTTCCAAAGATTCAGTTGTAAATTAGATTGTAACTTCTCTATTAAGTTCTTCAGAACCACCCTAGAAACTATGCCTAATTCACTCTTAGTGGGATTAATTAGTCTAGTTTGTAATTTATTTTGGAAATTAGGCTTGTGGTCCTTAAATAAAATGTAAGCTTCTTTGGTAGAAATTTTTCCAATTCTATCACTAATATTTAGTTCATTTGCAAATTTAGCCATATCGGAGTTAATTTCCGATAAAATTAGGTTACTTCTGTCTATTTTGTAATGACTAGTTATACTATTTTTAAGGATATTTAGGTAATTGGTGGTATTACACTTGTAAATGTTACTTGATTTGTCCGATTTAATCCATAGGTCTTTGGAATTCTTTAAGGTATTAATGTTCGACTTTAATAAATCCTGGAATTCATTTGAAGTACCCCGGAACTTGATTTTGGGGATCAAATTAAAAAGGTCTTTTTCAAACGAGTTTAAAAATTTGCATACCGGTGGAGTTCTTAGAGTTTTTAAATCAAAGCACTCTGTAGAATCAGGAGAAGAATCCGTTGAACGCAGGTAAAAGTAGGCTTTCCATCGAAGCCTCCTCACAAAACTTTCAATTTTTTCCGTAAGATGAAAGAGAAAGGAATCCAGATTAGGAAAAGGAATATTCTTCAAAGAATACTCCGGGGTAAATTTCTCCATAGGAAAGGTGGTGTTGTATTGGTAGAAAAAATGCGAACCCAGACGATGTCAATTTTTTCTTTTCTTATTTATTTGATTTTATTCTATCTTTTTCTTTTTCTTTTTCCTTTTCTTTTTCTTTCCCTTTATTTTTATTTTATTTTATTTTATTATTTATTTTTTTAATTTCTTTGCAATCTATTTAAAAAGGAAAAGTAGACTAATTTTTCTCCAGTTTCTGAAAGGTTTTTTTCTGTTGCTGAGGTTGGGGATCTTCATATCGAAATGGCCATTCAACATCTTTGAATTAATCCTTTTTTAATATATATTTGCTCTGTAATATTTTATTACATGGAGCTCTCTTCCTGTATCATTTTTTAATATTAAAATAAATTTTTAATATTAATTAGGATCGGGTTTTTTGGAATTTACCTTCCTGCTTTTTTCCCTTGGATTGAAGTATCTGAATTAAAATATTTTGCTCCTACCTTTTGGTAGTTAAGCTCTCTTGGTTTATTCCCGGATTTTTTCGTGCTGTTGCTCTGGACATCTACAAGACTTTTGACAGGGTTTGGCACTCTGGTCTTCTATGCAAGCTACGGGGTTACGGTATTACCGGACGCTTGCTTGAGCTAATCCAGTCTTTTTTAAATAACCGCAAAATGAGGGTCGTTTTGAATAGGCATGCCTCTTCATTCTAAAGCACAAATGCTGGTGTCCCTCAGGGCTCTATACTGGGCCCGATGCTCTTCCTTATTTTCATCAATGACCTCCCAGATGAGATCAAGTGCCAAGTAGGCATCTCCGCAGATGACACCACAATTTACTCTCGCATCAGTAACAAACCAGTCGTGGCGGACAAACATAATCTCGCTGCTGACCTTGAACGGGATCTACACTCTGGGTTTCAATCCTGGGTTAAAAAGCAATCGGAGTCTAACCTTACTGATGAGCTGTGATACAGCGAAACAGATCTGTCTGCTGATGATTATATATATATATATATATGTGTGTGTGTGTGTGTATAAAATCCCTGCGGATTTCCGAGATAGTGAAATGTAACACACACACACACACACACACACACACATATATATATATATATATATATATATATATCGGCAATATCAAATTGTGTAGCACAGTACCTGTATGGATTATATTGTATTACTAAATTAATTTTCTTTCGATGGTTTCAGGTTAAGCAGTTTTTGAATTTAGTATTATAATCACAAAGAAAAAAGCAACCATTTTAAGTAAACAATCACATGCAAAATTATTTATCAAATTACAATTCATTTTAAAACATTATTAGTATAAAAAAAAACGAATTGAGTTTTTATTTTTACCTTAATCTGATGTATATTGCAAACCGAATATCTAACACTTCAGTTACTTCTGGGTCCTGAAAAAGAATATATATTACTTAGGCAAATTATATGATTTGAATTTTTACGGCTTCCGAACCCTTTTAGGGTTATGTAAAAGCGAAAGAAAAATTGGATTGTAAGAATAATATTTTATCCGCAAGTGAATATTGCATAATATTCTTTTAGAATAACAATAGGTCCCTTAACTAATTTTCCATAACTAAATTTAAATTGAATTTTTAAAATTAAAAACGTTTTCGTGATGCTTTAATTTTAGATTTCATTGAACACCAAAAGATTATATTTACTAATTACAGTAAGCAAAATACTCTGGTGAATTTTAAACAGAAATTATAATGATTGGAATTTAAAATTTTCCTGATTTAAAAAAAAAAAATTCAATTTTTCGACAAAATTTCATCGATCGACATATTTGTAAACATAACCCAATTCTCGATTTTAAAAATCTTGCAAAAATAGAATATATCTCGCTGACACACTATTTTACTCATACTAGCAAATTTAAACTTACCTTTATCTGATTGGAAAGTATTATTACTTACTGCCTGAAATGTACTATACAAGTGTTTCTTAATTACGGTAGCCCTGTTATCAGGAGTTATCATCTTGTTATCAGAGGCGATAATTGACACGACAGACAGAAACCATCATAAAATGCTAACTATGGAAGACAAATTTGACATAATTTTATGTAGCTTAATCGTACACTTACTTTTTTGGTTTTTAACGATAACGACAACAAATCTTTGACTTATTTTAAAAACATTTTTGAATCTTTATAAATTATCATAATTAGAAAAGAAAAAATGTAAGCACTTCTTTTAAAATTTCATTATTGATCAAAAAATATTCAAACTATAAGGCTCTTAAAATGTACTATTTATTAAAGAAATTAAAAGCTGATAAAATTAAGTAATGCAATAGTCTTATAGCAAGTTTTATTTTACAATTGGAAACAGATCTTCGGAAATGAAGGCAAAATGTTTAAAAAGTTAATAGATGGTTTACATTTCCGAATAAGCCCTGTGTTTAACTAATAAAATCAATTTTCCAAACAAAATTTAATTTCTTAAAATGTCATTAATTTACGTAGAGAGAGTGTAACAGATGTAAAAGAATACATATGATTTTACCAAGTTTTTTTTTAATAATTTCAAAAATAATATCATTATTTGTAATTAAGTCCTGAAAGTTTTATTAAAATCTGACAGTTATTTGATTTTGCAATAATTTCCAAATTAATGTGTTTGTTACCAGAAAAAAAACTGTGTTATGTAATATTACGTTTTGCATTGTAAAATCTTACCAGTTAACTGAAATGAAAACAAGAATTTTACCAAAATTTCAAATGTGTTAGAAGGGATTAAATAAATTAAAAAAAAAACAATACTTTGATCTTTCCTCTTAATAATAACGTTAATATTTTATTGGAACAATTTCCTTTTTGGGGGGGTCTTTTTCTTCATACTATGTTTTTTCCGTGATTTAGTGGAGATACCTAATTTAATTAGATGAGCTTGTAATTGCTTTAATATATATATATATATATATATATATATATATATATGCACTTTGGAATTAAAAAAAAGTAACTTAGATCTTCAGATAATATAGAGACTAATAGCTTGCCTATTAGTCTCTATATTATAGGAGCCCTAATAGGAGCCCTAATATCTTAAGAGATTGGTGTAATCTATTCTTAACAGAAAAAATTTTAAATTTTAAATTCCAAGACCAAAATATACTCCTAAAGTATACTCCTATACTCCTTTCGTTTCGAAAAGAGATCATAAGTATGTGTCGCCATAGAAAAAAAGCATAATTTACAATGATTATCCTATTCCTCCAATTAGTTCCAATAAATTTTTTTTTAATTTTTTAAAATTTAACCAAACAGTTACTTCCGCCAATATTCTACTACTAACTCAAGCGTCACGCCACATACCTCCCACTACCAAGGAGACATTCCTACTAATTTCCTTCCCCAAGCCCAACCCAATGAAAACCAATATATTCTAATCCTTTCCGTTACCTTAGCTAACCTCAGGGCTTAGAATTTTTTCTCGTTCTCTGTTTATAATGGATCGAAGAATGCATGCCTTAAAATTACATGCTGAAAATAGCTATTTCCTCACTAAGTTTTATCTTAATTTACAGATAAATAAAGATATATATATATATATATAGTCTGAAAAAATTGTTTTCATTTTTTAAATTCTTTAAAGCCTTCTATCGTCTTAGGTTAAGTTATTAAGTGAAGACTATATTTACTAATCGAAAACGGCTCATGCCGAGTAGACTGAGTTGGTGTTTCATATATTTTTATGATTGAAATTTTAAATATGAAACCTTGTTATTTTTTAAAAGAATGACTGTTTAATTTCGAAACCATTAGTGTTTTTGATATCTAATTTTTACGCATGTGAGTATATTTGCCAAAGAATGTTTTTATTTTTATTAAAAACGTTCTTCGTCGTCAGGCCTGATATAAGTGGTTTCCAATTCTTGATATGTGAAATACAGTAAAATTATTTTTTAACTTTACTCAATTTTCATTCATAAAAAATAGAATGTTCAACATCGTGTCCCATTCATTATTATCAAGAGACGTAATTCTTAGTACAATATAATTATTTAGCAGGTATGTTGTGGTGATATATGAAGTCGTGGTGATTAGATAAGTAGTATTAGTATGGAAATATACCCTTTCCTCTTTACTAATAGAGTAACAGAGAAACTCTCTAGCTCTCTCTCTTTTTCTGTCTCTCTTAGACTCTCTCTCTCACACTCTCTCTCTCTTCCTCTCTCTCTCTCTCTCTTAAGACATACATCTTTTTCCTTCTTTGAATACTTTCATATTTTTGTTGATCTAGATATAAGCCGGACATAGCTAAATGGGTCAACTGATTTCATGCGAAATCAGTCAATGACTAAAACTCCTACTAAAATCAAAGCTGAAACGCATTTAGTAAATATAAAAAGAACAGCGAACACGTGTATAGCCTACTTTCTTCACTTTAGTTAGTCCATCATTCGCCCACCGTACGTGTTGTCTTCGCACAGGATTCAGAGATTCAATCAACAAACCCAGCCAAAAGAAAATTAACTCCGTGTAAACCAGAGATGGGCTTAAATAATATTCACGAAAAGAATAAGCAGAAAACCAAGGAATTAATTAATGAGTACAATTTACACACGGGAAACATAATGTAACAAAGCAAAAACAACAAGCTGATACTACCTTCCACCTGACACATACATATAGGAACAAATATGCTATATTTACATGAACATACATATACCCCGAAGCAAAACTCTTTATAACCTGAACAGCGATACATATATAATAATGAACTTTCACATAAATCCCACAATGACTTATGCAATCAATTTTTATAAAAAATTAACCCCAAGAAAAGCAGCTTAACTGCCACTGGTGCGCAGGGGAGGGGTACTAAGAGAAGAGTGATGGAAAAATAACGTTTCTTAAATTTTTTTTTCATTCTCACTTGTTCACTCACAGATTCTTTCATACATAACCACATACATAAATAATGATTAAATTCAGTATATATATTTTTAATTTTGTAAGCTTTTGATGAAAGTAACGTTTTTATCATTTTAGACCATTGAAGATTTTTACTACGGGAAACCTTACTTGTAAACTTATTTTGCTTTTTAAGCTTCACTATAGAAGAAATATATTCTTTTTATTTACAAATCAATTAATTGGAAATAAATCACACTTAGTGGCATGTGTTAATTAGTCATCAGTGATAATTTTTCATTTTTTAATTACAGAAAAATGTCCCATAATGTTCCATATGCTTTGGCATATAATCTTCCGTAACGAAAATTAACTTGGAATATTTTTAGTAGTGTGGTCTGCCTTGTGACTTTTCATCGATCATGTGGCCCACTATGAGAAAAATGTTACCCTTGCCTGATCTAGACGATAGCTTCATGTCGACTAACTGCAGAATCCGGTGTGAAAAAGATGCCAATGACTGGGCCTATATTAGAAAAAGAAAACAAAACCAACTGAACGTGGGATATACACACGGAATGTCAAGAAGTTAAATAAATGCCCCAGTTACCAGTGAGATCCGTACACTGTCCGGAATAATCATGAGAAGACGATTCAAATTTGTTAATACGTTTGAGATGCGTAAACACAAGTAAGATCACGATCGGGTTCATGGAGTTATCGTCAATACCACGATTCTTTCGTCAGCTCTATAGTATGTGCTTCGCCAGGACGTTATACGATTTTGAATTTATAGTTGTCATTCTCCTAGATTAGTTGCCAGCCAAGGCTTAAAATGCGCTACTATTTGCCCATAGCTGGAAGTACTGAATTCAGAGTTGTGCTTCTCTTAGACTGGCTGGCAGCCAAGGTTATAAGATTCATTTTTCTCTGCTATTTACTCATAACAGAAAAAGAGATGGGGATTTTGATGTAATTGAATGCAACGAAGTCGACTCGAAATCGACGGTTGTTCACAGATTCCAAAATGTCACCCAAAGCGCTGTTACTTCTTGAGTCTCTATCCTAAATAAAAAAACAATTTTATGTATTTTTATTAGACTTAAAGTTATTTCCAATTTTATCATACATTAATTTGGTTTTCATTTCACTGGTCTCTACAAACTATGCATGTAGATTTAGGTTTAGTGTTTTTTTTTGTTTTTTTTTTAATCATTTAACCCCAATGCCAATAAGACGCAAGGGTCTCCTTAGAAGTTGGAAACACATTCTTAAGCATAAAACAAAGTGATAAATGCATACTTTTGTTCAAAAGACCGGATAGGAATGTTACCGGTTAATAGATGCAACTAGCAACTTCTATTTAAAGAATAAAATTAAATAAATAGATGTTAAATAAAATGTCAGCTTTCAGGCTGGGATGTTAAGAGTATAGAAGTAAAATTTAGAAGGAAGAGGAAAACCAATCCTAAACAATAAACAAGAGGCTAAATCTTTACTCCTGTTAAAGAAAAATCTGGGGAAAAAAGTTTGAACGGGATGATAGGCGAATCTGTCTACTCATACATCTTCTTCATGTGCTGTGTCCCTTCAGGACGTAGGCAATCATGGACTTCCACTTGGCTCTGTCTTTTGACGCTTTCAATTTTTCTCTCGGTATCTCTTCTAAGCCCCACTCCATCAACCATTTGCTCAGACCTAACAAGTACATCTCGCACTGCTTTTCCCTGTCTCTTCTTCTTCCATTTATCCGACCTGTGAGTATCAAGTTCTTCAGGTTTTCATTCCTCATTACGTGTCCCAGGAACCTCAGTTGCCTTTTCCTCATATTTATTATCAGTTTTCTTTTCGTTTGCATCTTTTCCATCACCTCATCGTTGCACATGTGCTCTGTCCACGGCATCCTCAGCATCCTTCTGTAAAACCACATTTCTGATGCCTCAAGCCTTTCCTTCATCTTTGATGAGATCGTTCAGCATTCACTTACTGAAGGAAAAATAAATAAATAAAGCTTCAGGGCATATTGAAAGGCGTTAGATGTACAGAGTAAAAGCAGACTCAATTCTCTAAAAAAAAATAAGGGTAACCACTCTGCTTTCTTTTTCGAAGACCAGGGCGGTGTGTCATATTTAAAATGTAAAATTTCAGTTTCGTTTGATAAAAATAATCAGAAATACCTACATCCATTTAAGCAATGGATTCTGAGATAAGAGCTACGTAAAAGTAATATAATTTAATATTCAGTCAATTAACTGTCATACGTGATACACATTTAGCCGATCATGTCCCCTTCGAGCCATGATTAAGTAGGCAGAATGTTTCTTCGTAGTAGGTTGCCATTACATTCTGCCGTAGATAGGTTGCCAAGTAAGGCTATAGAATCCAATCTATCCCGCTATTTTATCCATAGCTGGAGTGAGACGATATCCAAAGGATATTTGCGCCTAACTGAATGAAACCAATTAGACTCGAATTTTGAACTCGGCTCTTCGACTTCTCATTCCGAGCTGATATCCATTACACCACAACGCCCAAATTTCAAAGTTTATTTACATTCATTTTATTACAGGTAAATAAATTTGAACATTTCTGCATTAATGATTCGTTCTTCTTTTTCGTATCGTGTTCCTCCCGGACGTAAGCGATCACAGTTTTGCTTGCTCGTGCTTTTTCCTGCTTATCATGCCGTATGAGCTATTTAATGCCGAAATCTAAATATGAAAATTAAATCTTTATAATTAATTGAAGAGAATGACATTATTTTATGATTAAGTTTTAATTACGAATTTGCATTTTGTTTTATTAAATAATCTTAGAAAATCAAATGAGAAATTAGACTTGTTTCTCTCTTCAAGAAATTAATCAAAGCAATTTTTTCAATTTCTGTTAATATATGACATGTCTTCAATGTTACTATAAAATATATTACTGGTGATTTCGCTACAAAAATAATTACTTGTGATTTTGCTATGAAATGTATTGTTGGTCATTTTATTACAACATTTTATTATTAGTTATTCTACTATAAAATATATTGTTGGTAATTTTGCTTAAAAATTATTGCTGGTCATTTTACAACAAAGTTGCATTATTGGCAATTTTACTATAGTAAAATATTGATATTATTTTTAATAAAAATTTATTGCTGATAATTTCAATGCAAATATGTATTGTTAAGTATTTTTTAATAAAAATATATTACTGCTAATTTTACTGAAAAATGTATTTATATATTTTCCTAGTGTTTGGTTTGTGTGTTTCTTATTTTATCATATTTATAAATGGAACTTTGTCTGTGTGTGTGTGTGTGTGTGTGTGTGTGTGTGTGTCTATGTGTGTGTGTGTCCGTTACCTATAGACTCCGGAACGGCTGAACCGATTTTCTTGAAAATTTATACAGTTGTACTATAAGCATCTGCGAGTATTCTTAGCTAGATTTTGTGTCGAGGTAGCCCCGATAAATATCAAAAATCGATAATCGAAAAAATCGGGTTATAGAAGGAGTGGTCCGATTTTAATCAAATTTGATACACTCATAGACAAAGACATAAGAAACGACATTCAGAAGTTTCAAGCTTGCAGTTCTTACAATAGTGCAGAAAATCGATAATATATACCGAATTCGATCAAAAGCAGTTTTTCAGCCCTTTTATTTTAGTTTTTGCTTCGGGTTTGGCTCTAAGTAGGTATAATTGTAGTTCTTAGTGTCGGACATGATACAGTTTACTCAGAGGACTTATTTAACCTTCAAAATTCAGTTTACGACGAAAAAAACTTATTTGATATCGATACCAGGAAATCAAAATTTGACTTACATCCATTGATTTTTCTTTCAGTCTACGGTTTTGCTTTAACTGGAAACAACTATTGCTTTTTAGTCTTTCGTGCCAACCTTCAAAGAGTCTGAGCTCCAGGACCATGGATTAGTTTTAAAGCTTTTATTATACCCGAGCAACGCCGGGCTATACTGCTAGTTTTATTATAGCTAAGACCCTAACATGTGCTATCACTCTGATAAGCGATGATAGTTTTCCACAGTTTCATATCCTTTGTAGTTCTACGTAGTATTTACTTCCCTATTATACGTTCAGATGCTGGTCATACGAGCGTTATTTCCTCATAATATACCCCAGAAAGATTAACCATTACTTTCTCATTCCTATTTTTGTTAAAACTTCATTATTGCTTACATATTACTATCATCGTTCTCTATAATCTTTGCGGTAAGTCTGCCCTTCATCTGAGAGAAAATTCTCTCGACGGAAATGATATTGGCTAGCTGTTTAACACGCGTTTCCTTACGAATTCTTAAATTGCTATACATTTGATTACCGTTCTAACGTTTTCCGTCGCAGATCTAAGATACTTCCAGTAATTATTTTTAGGCTTTGAAGTAAGCAACCTCGTTCGGAAAAAAAATAATAAACTCTCGCCGTGGTTTGAACACGCATCGATTTTTTTTTACTGTTCCACCTAGCTGTTACGACAACATACTGATTAGACGACGAAACTCCGATCAACATCCATCGTTCAAATGAATTCTGATGAGCTATTTGTTTCTACTTCCTTCTTTATTTCTTGCTCTTTCAAGGACCTGATGTATATTGAATCTGAACGCAAAATCAGAGAGCCGCGTTCGAATTCCAGTCGAAATCGTTGCATTCCCTTATGTTCAAATACCTTTGGGAAAGGTAATAATCGCTTCTCTCTGTGGGTTTTTTTTTTTTTTTTTTAATCATTTCACCCCGAGCAAGGCAGAAACGCCACTGATGTGCAGGGGGTTACATAAATGTAGAAAGATTAATTAGAAAAGAGTGAGGAGTACAAGCTAGTTAGAAAGGAATAATAGAAAACTGAGAAAGCAGGTGCAATGACAGGTACATGGGCGGAGAGAAAGGGAAGGATATACAGGGGAGGGGAGAGAGAGCTAGAGGTCAGTGGTTAGTAGGTGAGTATTATTAGTGAAGGAGAGGTTAATGGGCTTAGGTGGTTTGGATTTAGCTGGTTTAAGGTCATTTCTGTTTTGTCTTGTCATGTTTTTTGTTTATAGAAAGGGACCTAGGGTAGAGGATACAGGCGGTCATTACCCACGATCTGTGCTGGGAGGGAGACTGGCTAGGGCTGCAACAAGGTGTGGCCTCGGGGTTGCCCACCGAAAGCGCTTGCAGGGACACCTATCCATGCGCGACATGGCACTACAAGAACCCCGATATTATACAACTGTTGATCAGAGCAGCCGCTCTTGACGCTACGCAAGAGTTAGGGCTCCTAACTACCAGTCGGAAGCAGCAACCAGGAAACTGCCAACCCGGTACCCTCACAGTGATGAGCCATTGCCACCAACCGGCCAGATCGCAGGAAACTCACGGAAGCACCAGTACCAAGGTCTGAAGAGAGAGAAGAGAAAACCGGAAACCACATCCTAAACAGGAAACAAGGAACGAGCCTCTACTCCAGTTCAATAGACGTGGGAGGAGTATAGACCGGGCGATAGTGTGACCTATCTACTCCTATTAAAAAAAAAAACAAAACAAAAAAAAAAAAAAAAAAAAAAACGAACACGAACAATCCTTTGAAAAAAAAAAAAAAAAAAAAAAAAAAAAAAAACACAAACTTACAAAAGTGGAGTTTAACTAAGTTTTAACTTAGTTAAAGTCCAAATGAACTCCAAAAAGGGGGTGGGGGAGAACAAAAACACAGATATATATATATAAACAAAAAAAAAAAAAAAAAACAAACGGAAAATACCTCACAGTTTAACACAGGAAATTTGAATTAAAGATTCATTCTTCAATTCTTGCTTTTCCCAAAAATCAACAGCGAGTCAGCCTGCTAGGTAAATTCCCATTCAAAGAACAACACGTGGCATGGAGCTGTAATGGCTGCTGATAACTTGGCCAAAGTAGCTTCGCATAACAGAATAAATAGTAAAACAGATTGGGTCCTATAGTTTTCGGTTGGCAACCGGTCTACCACAAGAAGCAAGGATAACTTACTACGGGAAAATATTATGACCAGACAATCATGTCTCTTTCGAGACATAATCGTCCAAGTGTGGCACTTAATTGACTTCCAAGGAAAACAGCGAATAAATAATCCATGCCATCTGAGAATGGTTAGATAAAAGTCCCATTCTTGCCATCTGGAAGAAGGTAAGTAAATTATCAGGGATTAACAATGTGACGTCATTGAATGGAAAAAGTTCTTTTCTTACAATCAAAATTGTCGCTTAGTATCAGTTAGTTAAGTGTCACACGTAATACACGCTTTGGCGATCATGTCTTGAAAGAGACAGGACTGATTGTGCAGAAAACCTTTCCGCAATAGGTAGCCTATTGCTTTCTGCGGTAGATTGATTGCCTACCAAGGGTATTTACGCATAAGGGAATGCAACGGAATCAACTGGAATTCGAACGCGGCCATTCGATTGCTCGTTCAGAGCCGATATGCACATTAAAGAAAACCCTTCTTAGTAACAGACATAAAGAAAACTGCAGGTATATTAATAGCTGTGGGGAAAGTTTGAGATAACAGGTTAAAAACAAATTCTAATCAGTGTGTACATCTATCAAAATATATTTATAAATGGACCTTTGTCTTTGTGTATGTGTGTGCGTTTGTGTGTGTGTGTTTGTCCGTTACCTATAGACTCCGAAACGGCTGAACCGATTTTCTTGAAAATTTACACAGTTGTACTATAAGCGTCTGCAAGTGTTCTT
This sequence comes from Ascarosepion bandense, assembly GCA_037127315.1. NCBI lineage: Eukaryota > Metazoa > Mollusca > Cephalopoda > Sepiida > Sepiidae > Ascarosepion > Ascarosepion bandense. The sequence continues at coordinate 193,513 of JBBBDQ010029053.1, read as the reverse complement.
AGCTCGGTTTTGTGTCGAGGTACACCCGATAAATGTCAAAAATCGATAATCGAAAAAATCGGGTTATAGAAGAAGTGTTCCTATTTTAATCAAATTTGATACACTCATAGACAAAGACATAAGAAACGATATTCGGAAGTTTCAAGGTTGCAGTTCTTACAATAGTGCAGAAAATCGATAATATATATATATATATAAGGCAAGATGTTTGTGTGTGTGTGTGTGTGTGTGTGTGTGTGTGTGTGTGTGTGTGTGTGTGTGTGTGTATTTATCTTCCTGTAGGACTGTATTTTTTCAGCCCTTTTATTTTAGATTTTGCTTCGGGTTTGGCTCTAAGTAGGTATAATGGTAGTTCTTAGTCTCAGCCATGATGCCATTTACTCAGAGGACTTATTTAGCCTTCAAAATTCAGTTTACGACGAAAAAATCTTATTTGATGTCGATACCAGGAAATCAAAATTTGACTTACATCCCTTCATTTTTTTTTCAGTCTACGGTTTCGCTTTAACTGGAAACATCTATTTCTTTTTAGTCTTTCGTGCCAACATCCAAAGAGTATGGATTAGTTTTAAAGCTTTCATTACACTCGAGCAACGCCGGGCTATACTGCTAGACAATCATAGGTTAAAAAAATAATTTCTAATATTGAATCTGTGTATTTGTTCCCAAAGAACAGCGTAAAGCCCTAACCAATTTGTAAAAATCTTGTACCTTGAACGAAGGCAATCATATCTTTCCACGTCTTCCTATCCCTGGTGGCTCTTAGCACGCTTCCTCTTGTTGTAAAACGCAACTCCAGTTCTGTCATCCACCTGCTCAGGCGCATTAAATATGTTATCTTCTGCTCTCCCCTGTCTATTTTTCCCCTCAATCTGGCGTGTTAGTATCAAATTCTCTAAGCTGTCCTTCCTTATGGCATGTCTCAGGAACTTTATCTGTCTTTTTCTGATGCTCTATTAATTTTTTTTCGTTTCGATATTTTCCAAAACCTCATCATTACTCACATGCTCGATCCATAATATCCGCAACACCTTCTGGAGAACCAAATTTCAAATGCATCAAGTTTTTCCTTCATCTTTGATGATATCGTCCAGCATTCACTGCCATATTGAAGAACTGACATCACATAACAATCCAATACTCTTTTCTTTGTTTCTAGCGTAATTTTCCTGACTCGTAATACTTTTGAATTAAAGTCTCTTATAGTCTCTTAAAGCTTTTGAATTCGCGTCCTTCGCCATGCCACTTTGCCTTCGGATATTTTTTGTCGTACTATCGTTTTTTTGTTAGAAGATATTCTACGTATTGAACGTTTTTTTGTTAGAAGATATTCTACGTATTCAACGTTTTTTTGTTAGAAGATATTCTACGTATTGAACGTTTTTTTGTTAGAAGATATTCTACGTATTCAACGTTTTTTTGTTAGAAGATATTCTACGTATTCAACGTTTTTTTGTTAGAAGATATTCTACGTATTCAACGTTTTTTTGTTAGAAGATATTCTACGTATTGAACGTTTTTTTGTTAGAAGATATTCTACGTATTCAACGTTTTTTTGTTAGAAGATATTCTACGTATTCAACGTTTTTTTGTTAGAAGATATTCTACGTATTCAACGTTTTTTTGTTAGAAGATATTCTACGTATTCAACGTTTTTTTGTTAGAAGATATTCTACGTATTCAACGTTTTGTACCTGCTTTATTTTAGAATCCCCCACTTGTATTGGGTATTTTGGTCTGTTCTTTTAGCTGCTGATTCTTTATTCGGTTTTCTCGCAGTTTATTTGTCGTCCTCTCTTGTCACTCTCTTCAGCTACCTTCTGTAGGAGGTCTTGTAGTTTTCTTTCCGTGTCTGCTATCAGCACTGTATCATTTGCGTACCTTATATTGTTCAAGTGGTGGCCTCCGAAAAATACTGGCATAACATCTAGGGTCCTTACATTATAGAAAAAATTTTGAATGAATGTAAATATACATAACGAAAGATATATATATATATATACAATTCACTACACTACATTAGAACTTTTTTCTTAAAGAATCATCTCGGATGTTTAGCAGCTACTTGATAGTTGAAGAGGATATGTTTGTGTGCCATTGTAAATCCTGAAAAATTATTTCACATCACATGATAGTAAATAAATGAAGAATTAAATTGATGCATACTGGTTTGCCGTTATTTTAAAATAAATGTAAGGAAGAAAGAAATATTTGTCTATATTTCTGAGATGAGGTAGTATTTACAGTATTTACATTATTCGGACTATTGTCCTCATCTTTGTTGCCATTTGTACGACGTTTCGGCCGTTGTACGCTCCGGCTTTCTTCAGATGCTAGGAATTTGAAACCGAACCCTTTATTACAATCGATGGGGTATATGATTTTCATCCCTTGCCTCTTTTGGAAGTCATGAATTATCTCCCTCTAACCCAGTAAGTTATAAGCAAAAACAATTCAGTTGTTCTTGTCCTTAAAGACACATGGCCCAGTGGATATAGACGTTGGATATTTCCTGTGACTTGACCCAAAAGAGTTGTGAGTTCAATACTACAGCAGTGGTGAACAAGTAACTTACAGGGCTAAAGGGAGATAACACATGACTTCCAGAAGAAACATTAGGCAAGAAATGCAGTTCATATACCCCAGTTATTGTAATAAAGGGTTCGGTTCGAAATTACTTGCTGAAGAAAACCGCAGAGTAAAACGACCGAAACGTTGTACAAATGGCAACAAAGATGAGGACAATAGTCCTAATAATGTAAATACTGAAGAAAAAGAACATACCTAGTGAAAAATGAAAAGTAAGTGCACAAATTTGGCATCTCAGCTGCGGTTGATCTCTCACCGTCGTGACGTTGCTTCCCTGTGACTCATCTAAAAATACTTTCATTGCTTCTGCTTCAATGAATTTGGCTCAATAGTGCCACTTATGTATGAATTTACCCGAGCTATTGGACTAGCAACTAGGTCCCACCCTTTTACAGTAAAACCGATAAAATGTAACCGCAATTTCTACTCTAACATTTTATTTTTCTCGCACTTCCCGCCTGTGGAATTCCCTTCCATATACTTGCTTCCCCGACAGCTACAATCTCCAAGAATTTAAATGTGAGGTCAATAGACAACTCCTTTCTCACCAACTCGCATCCTTTCTCTCAAGCTCTTTTCTACATCCACTCCGCCCCCATTACACCGGTATTCCATCCGTCTATTACCCCCCTCTTGACATCCCCTATAACTAACCCTCTTTATCATCACTTTCCCCTATGTAACCCCCTGCGCAACAGTGACAGTAAAACTGCCTTGCTTGGGGTGAAATTATTAAAAAAAGAAAGGAGAAAGCATTCATTTTTTGTCATATCAATAAATATGCAACAACCCAAGCAGACATTTTATTCCTTCTTTTAATGACCTTCATATTTGAAAATTATAATATTGTATATATATATATATTGGAATTAGTATAAAATTTCACCTCGGGTTCCTCTTACTTGAATAGAAAGACCTTTAGAATGATATTAGTTTGCAAATCCATTATAAAAATTGTAAACTTTTTATTGTCAATTTATAATTGCGTTTGATCAAAATAATATTGAATGACTAATAATAGTTATTACAATAATTTGTGTTGCAAATACAAATTAAAATTTGGCTAATTAATAATAACATCGATAATATCTTTAACTCATCGTTTTTTTTATCATAAACTGCTTCTAAAAGGAAACCAAAGTGCTTGTGGCTAGTCTAGTATTAATTGAAAGTATAAAGTAAACACAGGGGTAAAAGGCATAATGGCTTCAAATCTATACTCTCAACATGGGAACATGGCTGAAGAACAAACTTACACAGATTGTGAATACACTCACACCAAACGGCTGCTTGAGATCACTTAAAGATTTATATATGACTAGTAGTATAGCCCGGCGTTGCTCGGGTGTAATGAAAGCTTTAAAACTAATCCATGGTCCTGGAGCTCAGACTCTTTGAAGGTTGGCACGAAAGACTAAAAAGCAATAGTTGTTTGCAGTTAAAGCAAAACCGTAGACTGAAAGAAAAATCAATGGATGTAAGTCAAATTTTGATCGACATCAAATACGTTTTTTTCGTCGTAAACTGAATTTTGAAGGCTAAATAAGTCCTCTGTGTAAATAGTATCATGGCTGAGACTAAGAACTACAATTATACCTACTTAGGGCCAAACCCGAACCAAAAACTAAAATAAAAGGGCTGAAGGAAATACAGACACACAGGCGATAAACACACACACACACACACACACACACAAACATCTTGCCTTTTATATATTTATATTTTGTCGATTTTCTGCCCTATTGTACGAACTGAAACCTTGAAACTTCTGAATATCGTTTCTTATGTCTTTGTCTATGAGTGTATCAAATTTGATTAAAATCGGACCACTCCTTCTATAACCCGATTTTTTCGATTATCAAAATTTTCAAGAAAATCGGTTCAGCCGTTTCGTAGTTTATAGGTAACGGACACACACACAGACACTCACACACATACACACACACACAGACAAAGTTCCATTTATTATAAAAGTTTAGATGTTCTTTCTTTTTTAATGAACTCTCCTGTTTATTCGTGCAGTACAATAATCGTTGGTTATTATTTCCGATGAGCGAATTCGCACTTTTCGTTTCCAATGAAGTAGAAAACAGAAATTCACTGTTTAGCAAAAAGTCGCTGGGTTTTGTTAAATACAAAGTTTACCCAATTGATGTTTGCGATTCTAACTGGGGTTGGAAATGAGAAAGTGACTGGAAATATCTGAACCAGAGAGTAATTTCCCATACCAATTTACTAAAATCACCTCACCATCATCTATCAACAATACTTAGGATTGAGATGCTGATGAACTTATGCCCAACTAAACCCATTCATATATATCGGTAGCAACCGGAAGGGCTATCAGTTGTGAGAAGACTGGAGAATTTAATGTAATCGCTTTGTTCCACTACGGTTTTTGACAGTTTATGCATTTTCTCCCGGAAACTGTAACTAATGTCTTTTCAGTGTAATTGTAGTATAAATCTCAGATTGGCTCTCTGCGTGTTTAAGAAACACAAATATGCCCAAGCACGTGACTGTGAAGACGTAGGGTGATGGTTAATACTTATTGTTGGGACACCCGCGCCTATAATGGACTATTCCATTACTATGTAAAGTAATGGTTGCATCTACGTAGGAGAGTGTGCCGAGCAGCCGATCGACAAGTCAGTCGTAGACTTCCGGTGACGACCCGGAAGTACCCATTGCTCATACTACGTCTTACGACGGTTGAGACGATTAACCTTTATTCTTGTATTGGATACTAATAACCTTTGTAAATACTATTTTCACGGAATACAACGATTAACCTATTCCTGTTGTTGAGTTATTTATTCTTACTCACGACATAACACTTATTGAATCAGCCTTGTGTCATACAAAACCGAACTCCCTACAAATTAGAGATTCATTCGCTATCATCATAAGAACGTTGTCAGCAGGTTGAAATGTTGGATTTGTGGAAGAATAAGAAAATGCATTTTGCATGTTAAAATAGAAATTTATGGATAGAAAAGTTCATCATAAATTGTAGAAATTAATCTTCAATGAGAAAGTTAAAGGCATCAAGAGTTCATAGTACTATGTGTGTATGTATGTTATCGTTGAATAGGAATGGTGAGAATGGAGAAGAAGAAGTAAAAGGAATCAGCACACGAGAAGGAAGGAGAAGAGAACGACGGTCAGGATGGACATAAAGTTTCTCCCTTGTTACATTTTAGCTTGACGTCTCTGCTGCTTCCATGTGACTGTCTGACTGACCTTCCTTTCGTCTTTTATAACCATTTAGGTTTTTTTTTTTTTTGGCACTGGATCGCTAACTCTTCTAGAAAAAAACATGTATTGTTAAAAAGAAATGCAGCAAATATATGTACACTTAATAATGGTAAAAGAGACTACTGAAATCATAAAAAACACCTTTCTGAAGAAGATCACATGATCGATCTACTGAAACTTTATGGTAATAACAAAACATTGAAAACTAATCAATGATTAAAACAACCAATTAACTGATAATAATTTCCTCACCAATCTTTCGAAATAAACTATCAGTCTGTGGAAGTCTAGAATGGATTAATCGAAACGTCTTGGTAAAAAGAACGAGATCAGTGGACACAACAAATTTTTTTAATGATGATGAATCTCACCTTCCTTATCATTTGAAAACCTTTAAGAAGACTGTAGATCCAACCGGTCGAAATTTTTTGGTAGCATAAAAAAAACAATAATAATGTAACAAATTACGAAAAAAAAGTTAATAATTCAAACAATAAACTTATCGTGAACAATAGATTTATCTGAAAGACTTATCTTCAACTTTTGCAGTTCAAAAATATTCCTCAGCTACATTATTAGTTGAAACAATATAATCTCTTACGCATTAGAGATTATTTGATAAGCCGAACGCAAACACAGGAGCGCATATAGTTCATTTCTAGGTCAAGTTGGCTGTCTATTTTTTTCTCTCTCTCTCTTCTTTCGTTTTCTTTGTTTCTCAAAGGAATGACTCAGCTTAAAATGGTATTACGCGGGATTCTTTAGGGAGCTGAAGCCGACCATTCATTCAGTTGATTTGAGAAGACATCTAATCGCAATAATGAAATGCTGTGCCGCTGTTAACTTTATTGCCTGCCTTAAGGGAATTGGCAATTAACGGCGAATGCGAAAGAAATACACATTATCTCAAGGCAAGCAATCAAGTAGTCGATAAAATAAAGGCAACGGAGTTGTACACACCAAAAATAATGCCATCAAATAGTGATCAGAATTTTAAAAAAAAATGAATTTCTATAAAACTTAGCCTTCTTACGCATAATCAATAGATTTTTGTCGTTGTTGTAATAATAATAATAATAATAATAATAATAATCCTGAATTTAAAGAGGTCTCTGGTTCGCATTGGTCGACGAGAAATGGTACAGCCACAATCTAGAGAAAATAGCCAATTAAAGATCATGTAAGATTTCGACATCCAAACAGACGGCATCCTTGATGCCACCAATTCGTGGCCTTTTCTAGTGAGCATTATATCCGGTTCAAATAAATTGATAAGCTGGAGAAATACGTCAATCTCCAGATCTAAGTAGGAGGTTTAGGCCACAAGTGTGGGAATTAGCATTGAGCCGTTTGAGTGGGGAGGTCCAAGTCGTAGAAAAAAGTTCTACGTAGGGAAAACCTATACCCTAGTGCAAATTAATTGAAACAAAAGGAATAATGTCTTCTTGGAATCTTTCACACTTTCCCTAATCACGTATACGTCGTCTCTTGGTGTTGTTTTTCTCTTCCGACCGCATTTTCTTTTACGTTTTGGACTCATGGATCCAGTTTGTTTTTTGCCTTGATGGCACGACTGACAGTTGAAAGGTTGACACCAACGATATCCACGATCACTCTCAAAGACTTTCTAATGTGTTTGTGCAGCGTTACAGTTTTCGTAAAGTTTATTACAGATAATGGCCGTAGACAACTAATCGACAGCCAAGACAAGTGTCTGAGCGTGACAAAAAATGTGATGCAATCACGGATAACACCCAAAAATAGCTTCATATTACTGCACACCACTGCAAATGACTTAATCTGAAGAAAACAAATAGACATCGATTACATCCTGTCACTCTAATGGGTGTGTCACTCTAATCCCATAGAATGGTGACATCTTCTATTTTTGTAACCAGTGACGGGTGATGTATATGCCAGTGTTTGTTTATATATTTTCTATAGTGTTAGCACAGTGTCCGGTGTAAATATTGCCCCCCTCTATCGTGACGACTTTATATTCATTTGGGGCAAGTACAGACCGTCCTGAGATTAGATGGTCTATTGTTTCTTGGTATTTATCACAAAACCTGTATTGGTCGACGTGACTGTCTGACTGACCTTCCATGTGACTGTCTGACTGACCTTCCTTTCGTCTTTTATAATCTTTTATTTAATTAGATCTGGAGATTGACGTATTTCTCCAGCTTATCAATTTATTGATATTGACCGTATGGTGAAAGAAAGCAAAGTAAAACTGTTGCTTTAATTAATTTGCACAAGAGTGTAGTGTCCCATCGCTTCACAAGTTCGCGTTTCTTGCCGCCTCGAATATTCGGTATGAAAATTCTTTCTCTTTGAACTCAATGAGTCGAACAATATGAAAATAGAAAGAAAAATATTCGATACTGAAAGAATGCAGTGAATACAAAAAAAAAAAAAAAAGATTTACATTCAGTAAAACAAAACAGAACCCAAAAAGCAACAGTTGCAGAAAAAAATATGAATATGAAATAGAAATCCACGGATAAACCTACTGAACAAATGAAACAATGCTGGCAAGACAAAACTCTGCATTATCAATATCGAGAACGTGCTAGTAAATGGTGTTGATAAAGAAAATACTCATCGGTGGTTACGAGCATCTGGCTTAAAGTCTGAAACTGAAGGCTTTATTCTTGCAGCGAAAGACCAGAGAATGTTCACAAGGAACTTTCAGGCAATTATCATACATATGCAGGTTCTTTGACAAATATGAAGAATCAACAGACCATCTAATCACAGAATGTTCTGTAATTGCCTTAAATGAATATCAAAATCGTCACAACAAAGTGGGGCAATATTTACACTGGACACTGCGCAAATACCATGAAAAATACGCTTGTGGCGTAAGTTTTTGGCAGAGAAGGAAATATATTTTTTAAAATCTTATCCGTCTTCTTCTACTTTTTCTTCTTTATATTATTTTATTATTAATACGAAAAATAATATTAATAATAATAATAATAATATTAATAATAATATCAACAATGATAAAGCTCTTAAACAGATGAAACAAAGCTGGCAAAGCTCTGCATGGCTAATATCCAGAACGTGCTAATAAACCCAATGTTGATAAAGTTAATACTCATCAATGCTTACGTGCATCTGGATTGAAGTCTGAAACTTGCAGCGCGAGACCAAAGTCTTTTTACTAGGAACTTTCAGGCAAATATTTTATATAATAATATGGATCCAAAATACAGGTTTTGTGATAAATACCAGGAAACAATAGACCATCTAATCTCAGGACGGTATGTATTTGCCCCAAATGAATATAAAGTCGTCACGATAGAGTGGGGCAATATTTACACCGGACACTGTGCTAACACTATAGAAAATATATAAACAAACACTGGCATATACATCACCCGTCACTGGTTACAAAAATAGAAGATGTCACCATTCTATGGGATTACACCAGCTACACAGGCGGGAAAATTGAAGCAAATAAGCCGGACATTATTGTCAAAAATCGAAAAGAAAAAAATTATCTAATAATTAAAATAGCTTTTCCAGCGGATTATAACATAGCTACTACAGAATGTGAACAATTATCATGATATAAAGACCTAAAATTTGAAATAGAAAAATGTGGAAATTGAAAACATGAATAGTACCAGTGATAGTAGATGCACTTGGAATGAGAAAAAAGGGACCAAAACAACACATTGAAAGAATCCGTGGAAACCCCATTTTAAGAGATATACAAAAAATTGTATACATAAGTACAACCCACACACTAACGGGAATTTTGTCCATGTAATTCTAGTGATGTCATGGAAGATAAAAGAACTAATGAAATGCCGCCATAACTAACACATGCCTTGGCTCGTTCCGCAGACTTGGTATGTAGTGACCATAGCAAACATCGTATTTTGATTAAACTGAAATAATAATAATAATAATAATAATAATAATAATAATAATATCGTATTTACATTATTCGGACTATTGCTCTCATCTTTGTTGCCATTTGTACGACGTTGCCGCCGTTGTACTATCCGGCCTTTATCAGGTGCTAGGAATTTCGAATGGCTGAGAACCCTTTATTACAATCACTGAGCTATATCATTCACATCCCTTGCGTACGAATTCCTAGCACCTGAAGAAGACCGGAGCGTACAACGACCGAAACGTCGTACAAATGACAACAAAGATGAGGACAATAGTTCGAATAATGCAAATACTGTAAATACTATTTCATCTCAGAAATATAAACAAATAATTACAATAATAATTTTGTATTATTATTTATTTATTTATTTGTTTGTTTGTTTGGATTTTATTGTACACTTTTCTTTTTCCGTTTTCCAAACAGAGTTTTCTTACTGATCATTTTTTGAGAAAAAAAAGAAAAAATGATCCCAGGGTTTGAGCTGATTTTATAAGTAAAATATTCTGCATTTTTTTAAAGCTTTGGCTTTAATGAGTCTTTATCAAAAAATTTTATAATCGAACCGAGGGCTCCAAATACAAGTGAAATTGTTGATGTCATCTTGTGGCCCATTGTTGAAAGGTTTTCTGTTATAGCATTATTGTTGTTTTACAAGAAGGACGTTTATCACAAAATATTTGAAAAATTTTATTTAAAACAGGGCTCGAGGAGTCTTTGTGAATTTATTTTGTCCCTATGTCTCTACCAACATTTGGGCTCTCTGCTCAGGCACAGTTCAAAAATCATTATTATCATCAGCATTTTTAAAGTCTTATCGTCACAATCATTATCATCATTTTATTATTTTTATTTCACATCAAAAGTATCTGGTGGTAAAATGGACCAAGAGACAACATGTCTTCTTACATTTGAAGCATTCACTTTTATATAACTGCAAATGTTAGCAATAGCTTTGTTTTAAACGTCTCAACGCGTATTCTTTGCTCTATAGAAGCAGCTCTTGGCGATTATTGATGTGAATTTAACTGACGTGTTTCATAATTTCTATAGAATCAATTGCTAATTCTTCTTCTATGTGCCATGTTCTTTCAGGAAGTAGGAGATCATGGACTTCCACGTCTCCCTATACCTGGCAGCTCTTAGCACTCTTTTTCTTGTTACCCCACCCGAACCCCGCTCTACCATTCACCTGGTCAGGCCCTTTAAATATGATATCCGCTGCTTTCCCCTGTCTCTCTTTACCTCTATCTGACCTGTGAATATCAGCTTCTTCAATCCTTCTTTCCTCATCACATGTCTGAGAAATGTCAGCTGTCTTTTCCTTATGCTCAGTATTAATTTCCTTTTCGCTTGCATCCTTTCTAACCCCACCACTCTCTCTCAACTCTCTCTCTCGTTATCTCTCTCTCTCTCTCTCTCTCTCTCTCTCTCTATATATATATATATATATATATATATATATATATATATATATATATATATATATTAATGCAGGTTTCATTGAATAATATAGACAATGTTTTGTCTATTAATTTTGTGTAGGATCCGTTCATACCGTCTGATATACTTGATGGTGATGTCGTTGAAAGACAACAAAAAATCACAGTAATTTTTTATCGGGTCTAAGCTTTCGGCTCACATAAGCCATTATCAAAGAGTAAATATTAACACACAGTAAACATAGAACATTTAAGTTATTAACAATAAAGAGAACTGAATTGAAAATATAAGTCCATCCCTACCGTGGCGGATGACCGAAGACAGTGACAAAATAGTGGCGTTGTGGTCCCTGGTCTGATTACAGACATTTGAGTACGTTATTGGAAATATCAAAATTGATTGTATTCAAACCAGGTTTAAATTGTTTAATGTAGATTGCTTCGAGGATTTTTAGTTTCTGTTTATTATTTTCTTCTTTAAGTATGTACGTGTTATCAACAAGAGTTTTTCTCAGAAGTGTGCGTTGATAACCGTGTTGTTCTAAATGACGGAATATATTTGAATTTTAATTTAAGTGCAACGTCAGACGCCGTGAGAGCGAATTTGTGGTGTGGCTAATGTAGATATTATTGAGGTTGTTAGAGATACATTCTCTAAATGGACATATGAATTTATATACTACATTGTTTTTTTGCAAAAAATAGACAAAAACTTGTCTATATTATTCAATGAAACCTGCATATATATATATACGGGTAAATAACTAACCAACCAAGGTTTCACCAAATTGGATCTTCAGGGAAAAAAGATCCAATTTGGTGAAACCTTGGTAGGTTCGTTGGCTCTCTAGGTTAGTTGTTTACTTAGTTTTCTTTACTTGCGTATTGAGCGCTTTTCGTTTTAGGTTACTCGTCTCGTTTTTTTTTTTTTGCTTTGGGCTACGTACTTTGACTGATGTTCTGTGCTTAGCTCGTTCTTTTTTTATTACCACTTTTTCCTTCTGCGTATGTACTCGGAGAACCGTTTAAATATGCAAGGAACATATTTGATCAACCTAGATCAGGAGTACTCAAAGTGGAACAAAATGTTCTAGAAGAACATTTAAGAAATACGTACTCTGATCGAAATAAACATAAACCATTAGACCATAATGATAATTTATTTCAGCCGATTGAACCAAATATCAAATTTGATTCAAAACCGCCCACACGTGAAGAAATAAAACGAATAATATTCAAAACTAGAAATAAATCTTCACCTGGACCAAATGGAATACCTTTTCTTCTATATAAAAAATGGCCAAGCGTTCTTAAATGGCTACATACAAATATACATATTGCCTGGAGAAAACGCCATATTAGCAGTCAATGGATGATAGCAGATGGGGTTTATATACCAAAAGAAAAGAACTCTAAGGACATTAAACAATTTCGTCCAATTTCGCTGCTCAATGTAGAAGGAAAGATATTTTTCGCAGTTTTGGCCTCACGAATAACCAGATATCTCCTTGCAAATGATTATATCGACACTTCTGTACAAAAGGGCGGTGTCCCAGGAATAGCTGGTTGTTTGGAACACGGAAACATGATCTGGGAGGCAATAAAAAGAGCAAAAACAAATAAGAAAAATTTGGATGTGATTTGGTTGGATCTTGCTAATGCGTATGGATCGGTACCCCACCAAATGATAAAATTAGCATTAAAATTATTCCATATTCCAGAGGAAATATCGAATATGCTAGGAGCCTATTTTGATGGTTTTCTCATGCGCTTTACAACGAAGGAGTACACCACTAAATGGAATAAACTAGAAGTTGGCATTGCAATGGGTTGTACGGTATCACCCATACTTTTTGTTCTAGCAATGCAAATGATTCTGAAAGCCGCAGAAAACAAGGCTGCTTTTGTAGAGCTAGGTGGGGGTGTTCAAATACCACCAATAAAAGCGTTTATGGACGATACTACGATCCTTTCGAGTAAGGAAGATTCGACGCGCAAACTGTTAAGCTTATTGGACAATTTGATAGGTTGGTGCAGAATGGCATTCAAACCTAACAAATCTAGAAGTCTTTCTCTTAGGAAAGGAAAACTAAAAGAAAATATAAATTTCGAAGTAGGGAAACAAAGAATACCTACTGTGACAGAGAAAGCAGTTAAAAGTTTGGGCCGTTGGTATGATCACCAAATAAATGATTCCAACCAAATTAAGGAAACATGTCAGGCTTTAAAAGAGGGTCTTAATAAAATCAATTTGTGTCCGCTCCAAGGAAAATACAAGGTGTGGTGTCTTCAACACGTATTTATTCCTATGCTTTTGTGGCCCCTTCTTGTGTATGAATTTGGCATAAATCAAGTAGAGACAATGGAGAGAGTAATAAATAAATATATTCGAAAATGGTTGGGTTTACCTCCAGGTCTCTCTGATATTGCGTTGTATTGTAGACAGGCAAAATTAAAACTGCCGTTTAAGTCAATTGTAGAAGAATTCAAATCCGATAAAATCAGGCTACAATTGATGTTAGATGACTCAAAGGATAAAGTAGTTAGATCGTTAAATCCTACTTTAAAAACAGGCAGAAAGTGGAAGGTCAGAGACACAATAAAAAGTGCTAACGACCATCTAGCCTTCAAAGAAGTCATTGGATACACTCAAGCTGGAACTCAAGGGTTAGGAAGAATTGAGAACCAGTGGTGGTCGAAAACGTCTGGGAAGGATCGCCGAAACATGGTCATCCAGGATGTAAGGAACGACGAGGATGATAAAAGACTCTTAAAAGGTGTTCAACAATCGCAACAAGGCCAATGGACAAACTGGGAGCAAGCCCTACAGAAATCTCTTAATTGGCAAGATATTTGGCAAATGGCTCCTATTAGGTTGAATTTTTTGATACGGTCTACGTATGATATGCTTTCGACTAAAAACAACCTAGTGAAATGGAAAAAAGAAAATGATCCAACTTGTCCCTTGTGCAAAGAAAAACCTCAGACATTAGAACATGTCCTTAGTTCCTGTAAGACAGCTCTGGCCAATGGAAGATATACATGGAGACATAATAATGTTTTGGATGAGTTGGTCAGAGTCATAAAAAAGTATATGAAGCCTGATTCTTCGAAGTCAACCCAAAAATTTGTTACAAAAGGAGGAAGATTTTATGCCTCTTCTAAACAGCCCAAAAACTTAGCTACACTTGGACAAAACCTTCTTAAATCTGGTAACGATTGGGAAGTCTCTGCAGACCTTAAAGGCTGGAGTATCAATTACCCAAAAATAATCTCAAAAAAGGGTTTTCGACCAGATATTGTTCTGTTCTCAAATAAGAACATTATTTTAGTGGAATTAACAATTCCTTATGAAAGCCGAATGGAACAGAGCCACGATTTTAAAGAAAGTAAATACGACGATTTAAAATCACAGCTGGAAAAAGAAGGTTATAGTGTAAGCATTAAGGCCGTGGAAATTGGAGCAAGAGGATTTGCGTCAAGCACCCTGTACAAATTTTTGGGTGAAATAGGGATAAAAGGCCGTAACAGAGCCCGCAGTATAAAGAAATTAATAGAGTTAGCAGAAAATGGTTCCATGTGGATTTGGAAAAAGAGAGACGCGACGTGGAATATATCGTAATAGAACAATATGCTAACTTTGTCGCGCAAACGTGGAGAAAAACGTGAAAATATTTTTCTCTTTAACCGTTTATTTTAAAATCATTTTTGCTTTTCGTTGAAACGGTTGGTAAAATACAATGGGGCCTCACATCAGTGAGGGGGGCCGGTGTGCAATGAAAACCGTAGAGAGGAAGGCCCCGAAACGGTGCACATTCTCTCCTGATGACCCCAAGAGTAATAGATTATTTGAACTTTTACGAATTGGATTCCCAAAGACCGTCATAGAAGCATTGTGCCGATAGGATAAGTGGAATTTTAAAAGCTACCTTTTTGGTAAGTTTGAATTACTTTGCAGTAATTTCCTTCTTCGGAGGGTTTTAGAAACGAGTATAACGACAACTTTACATTTATATATATATATATATATATATATATATATATATATATATCACCCTATCCATCCCTCCGTCTCTCTCGTCCTCTCTCCCCACCACCTATCTCTACCTTCCCAACTCTGTCCCTCTCCTACTCTCCATCTCTCACTCTGCTTCTCCCAGTTTCTTTCTCTTAGTCTACCGGAGAGGCGGCATAGAATACCTGGCGGAATTATATTTTCCTTGTTTCTACCGGAAATGGCGACGTACGGTGTGGTGTGACGAGTAAGGAATCGGAAATAGAAATCAAAGAGTCGGTTTCATTACAGTCACATACACGCAAATGCATAAGTAATGTATTTGGTTTGGATTACGGAACCTGGTTAATTTTTCAGAGAAATGTTTTGTCTTTAAGAACTGTGTATAAGTTTTCTTTTCGTTTCCATTCTCTCTAGAATCTCGTCTCTGCGAACATCTAGAATATTGAGAGAAGAAAAGTTTCGTTGGAAACAAAGAAAAGAGTCCTAAGCTCTTATGTGATGTCTATCCTCCTATACGATAGAGAAACTGGAAGTAACAGAAATGTGGTTCTTCAGAAGGATGATGAGGATATCACAAATCGAACAAGTGAAAGACGAGATTTTGGAGAGAACGAAAATGAAAATGAAACTTATACATCAGGAAAAAACCTTTGAAGTTTCGTTGACAGGTAATAAGCAAGAAGGATTTGAAGAATCAATTACTCACAGGGTTGATAAAAGGAAAGAGAGACATGGGGAAAAGCAGCGATGGTGGGCTTAAGCAAAGGAATGACAGACCATTGTTTGGGAGAAATAACAAGACAAAATGTATTAAGAGCTACAAGGGACAGGAAGATGTGAAGGACCATGATTGTCTACGTTCTGAAGAGACACGGTATATTGAAATTGAAAAGAAGTCATTATCGCAGAGCGTTTGGTGAGGGTTAAACTTAACGCATAGAGTAACGCGATAAACGCTGCTTCTGTACTCTAAAGCCTACCTGTCCTTTCGAAACTAATGTCATACGATTTTACTACAATGCCAGTCGTACAGGAAAGATGAAATTTTATTTTGTTTTGATCATCTGGTTATTTACCCGAGTCCACCCCACAACGATGTGGCACAAGGTCAATTTTTATATGGGAGACAGTCAATTAAGTGCGATACGTGATACACTCTTGGGTTGATCATACATCGAAGTAGACATGACTGACTGGGCAGAAGATTATCCCACAGTAGGTTGCCATTACTTTCTGCGATAGACTGGTTGCCAGGCAAGGCTATAGAACAAAATCTGTTTTATTATTTAACCCATCGTCATCCTGCGGCCTGCGGCCTGCGGCCTTAGCCGGGATAGAACCCACCCCCTAGTATTCCCTGTGCATTTGGAACAGTGGCGCAGTTTATAGCGAAATTCATAATCTTGTCAAATAGCTGAATACTTGATTCTTTGCCAGGGCTACCAAGGGTGATTTTATTGTGACACCAACACTAGAAAGGTTGCCTCTAGGCTCCATCCTGTTATTTAATCCATAACTTGAGGGAAGTGACGGGTAAATACCTTTCTCAAGGGTATCAGTGCCTAAGTGAATGCAGGGTACTCAACTGGAATTTGAACTCGGCTCACCGATTTCTCTTTCCAAGCCGACATCCACTGCACCACAACGCACATCCGTCACTGAACGCTTACAGCGCCTGGTATTCCCAAGCGGTCACCCATCTAGGTACTGAGCAGGCTCACGTTGCTTAACTTCGGTGATCGAACGAGAAACGGTGTATTCAACGTGATATGTCGTAACCCATAACTAGAAGGAAGAGATGGATTAATACCATTCCTAAGTGTATTTGCACGCAAGTGAATGCAAGGAGTTCAACTGGAATTCGAACTCGACTCCCCGATTTCTCGTTCCAAGCCGTTATCCACTGCACCACAACGCATGTTGGAGATAAGAGCCCCTAAAGTCGGGTAAAAATTTCCCCTACATCTCGGAAACAGGTCTTATATATTTTTCCCCCCCAGATGAGAATCAGGCTTAAGGCCTATCACTTGGAAAACACCGGTTCTCGCTCGATCACCGACGTTAAGCAACGTTGAACCTGGTCAGTACTTAGATGGGTGACAGCTTGGGAATATCAGGTGCTGTAAGCGTATAGTGACGGATGTGCGTTGTGGTGCAGTGGATATCGGCTCGGAAAGAGAAATCGGTGAGCCGAGTCCGAATTCCAGTTGAATACCCTGCAGTCACTTAAGCACTGGTGCCCTTGGGAAAGGTATTAATCCGTCTCTTCCCTCCAGTTATGGGTTAAATAACAAGGGTAGGACTTGGGGACCCTGCCCTTAAAAACAGATCCCAATGAATCTTGATACTCAAAAAGAAAAATGTTGTAAAAATAAAATAACCTTACCCAAAAATCATTGGTTATGACCTTAAATGATCCCATAAGGATTGATAGGTTGTTAAGCCTCGAAACAAGCAAACAAACAAGCCAGATGAGACTCAGCCTTTGTGGGTTCTTCTCTGTCTTCTAGTCCAACAAGAGTTCTATCAGAAATCCGTAGTTGGTTATCTTAGCACCGCTTTGATGTAACACAAGGCCGAATGTATGCGGTACCCAGTAAGAATCGAACTCACTACTCGGTTTTAATAGATTCTAGCGAGACAAGATTGCTAAATATTACACCAGGTCGAGTTGCCATTTTGGTTGCTTTGTTTATCTGTGAACGCTCAGAAAATATTCCCACTTAAATGAATACAAATTGCTTATTTGCTTCACATAGTTTCGGCTTGCGAATGTTGTCATAGGAAAATACTTTTGTATCGCGGGAAAAGGCAAACGTTAGATAGGTGAACACCAATAGCGTATTATTAAGAAAGAGATTAAGTTTCTGGGACAAGTAATGAAGAAAGAAGGCTTGAAGATTTTGAGGTCAACTTTTCTAAATGACGAAACGCAACCAAATTTTCAAATTAGAAACATGCTACAAATACATGTTTATATTCCCTGTTTAAAGAAAGAACAATGTATCGTCACAAAAATTTACAATTTTTGTAAGCTGTGAGTATGATGTGGTGTAATGTTTAACGAGTCAGAATTAGGGAGCCGAATTCGAATTTAAGTTGAGTTTTTTACTTACACGCAAATAACCTTAGGTAATGTATGAATCCGACTCTTCTCCCAGCTATGAGTTAAATAGCAGGGTAGACTCTTTTGTACAGCCTTGGTTTACAATCAGTCTACCGCAGAAAGAAACAGTTCCCTACTACGGAAAAATCTAACTAGTCATGAATCGAATGAGACATAATCGCCCAAGCGTGTATTACGTATGGCACTTAACTGACTGACACCCATTAGATCTGATCTTCTAGCTTCGATAAGACGATCCGTATATTTTATTAATTTGAAAAAAAAAATGTCCACTGTATTTTATTATTATTGGCACAAACATCTCAAAAGTGCTTTCATATTGATTATTCCCGTTGCAGTTTCCAGTTAATCGGATTGAAATCCATTGATGCAATTTGTCAATATTATTGATTTGCTGCCAAAAAGTATAAGTAACAAGAAAACACCGACGAAGTCGCTTCTTCGATGCCTCTAGATCTACTAACGTTTTCGGCGAGCTCAGTAGTACAGCTGTTAGCATTTACTGTGGCCAAGAAGACCGAGACTTCGATTAAGCTTCCATCTCAAAATTCGTAAATATTCTAAACACTAGCAGTATAACCCAGCGTTGTTCGGGTGTAATGAAAGCATTAATACTAAACCATGGTCCTGGAGCTCAAATTCTTTGGACGTTGCCACGAAAGACTAAAAAGCAATAGTTGTTTCCAGTTAAAGCGAAGCCGTAGACTGAAAGAAAAAGGAATGGATGTAAGTCAAATTTTGATTTCCTGGTATCGATATCAAAAAAGTTTTTTTCGTCGTAAACTGAATTTTGAAGGCTAAATAAGTCCTCTGAGTAAATGGTATCATAGCTAAGACTAAGAACTACAATTATACCGACTTAGAGCCAAACCCAAAGCAAAAACTAAAATAAAAGGGCTGAAAAAATACAGACATACAGGCACATAAACACTATTTCGATTTAGTCATCATGAATGATTAACGTTCATGCCAAAATCTGACTTAACATTTCAAATTACGCTAAGTGGAGAGGCCCTTTTCAAAATACATGAGCATAATTCATTAATACTCACTGTTTTTCTGAAAAATCCAATATTAATTATAGTTTTCAGCCTATAGTATATTAATACCACCATACATACATCCACGCAGACAAACACACACACACACAGACACACACACACACACACACACACAATTATCCTGCCGAATGACACATTTTCGTTACAAAAATTTATCGTAAAAAATCGTGCCAGTAGATATAAATATATAATACTGTTTGATTATAAACAGAATATCTACTTAAATATCGAAGAAAAATAATGTTCAAACAAATTATTCCATATATATATATCTTACCACCTTTTTTCCGTGTTGCTTAAACTTACGTCGATTTAACACGGCTGTCTGTTAATTTTTAGTTACATTCTCCCTTTTTTTTGCGAACCCAGACGATGTCAATTTTTTCTTTTCTTATTTATTTGATTTTATTCTATCTTTTTCTTTTTCATTTTCTTTTTCTTTTTCTTTTTCTTTCCCTTTATTTTTATTTTTATTTTATTTTATTATTTATTTTTTAATTTCTTTGCAATCTATTTAAAAAGGAAAAGTAGACTAATTTTTCTCCAGTTTCTGAAAGGATTTTTCTGTTGCTGAGGTGATGTGTCGTCCCCCGTGGGGATCTTCATGTCGAAATGGCCATTCAACATCTTTGAATTAATCCTTTTTTAATATATATATATATATATATATATATATAGTGTGTGTGTGTGTGTGTGTGTGTGTGTACTGAATATCTGCATTCATGCGTTTTTCGTTGAATAATATAGACATATGTCTGTTTGATTGATAATAATCATTTCCAGTGCTTTAATCAGTTTCGTGATGTTTAGATGAAATTTATCATGAAAGATGCCGTGTTTTTTTGGCAGCCCAAGTTCTCTCGATCTCTTCCGAGATCATCCTCAGTAATAAAATGCAAACACAAATTTATAGTAACTGTGAACGTTTTGATTGTGATTTGTAAAAAAAAATAAATTTGAAAAAATCATGATCTTTTAAAATTATTTAAAAATAATCCGTTGTCAGTACGCAATCTTTTATCAAGACAAGCGTCTCAGTATAAGTGATACAAAATAATACAAAATAACCCTTCAGCACTTTGGTTCTTCTTCTTCTTCTATGTGCCCTGTCTCGTCAGGACGTAGGCGATCATGGTTCTCCACGTCTCCCTATCCCTTGTGGCTCTTAGTATATTTGCTCCTGTTACTCCTGGCAGCCCCTGTTCCGTAATCCACCTGATCAGGCCCTGCAAATATGTTATCCGCTGCCTTCCTCTGTCTCTCTTTCTTCTATCTGGCCAGTCAGTATCAGGTTCTCCAAGCTCTCCTTCCTCAATGCGTGTCCCATGAACTTCAGTTGTCTCTTCCTGATGCTGAGTATTAATTTCCTTTTTGTTGCCATTCTTTCCAACACCTCATCGTTGCTCGCATGCTCAGTCCACGATATCCGCAGCATCCTTCTGTAGAACCACATTTCCGCTGCTTCCAGTTTTGTCCTCATTTTCGATGATATTGTCCAGCATTCACTGCCGTATTGAAGAACTGACATCACATATCAATCCGGCATTCTTTTCTTTGTTTCTAGTGAAACTTTCCTGTGTGTTAGTATTTTACGCAGCTTCTGGAACGCGTCCTTTGCCATACCGATTCGCCTTCGGATCTGTGTGTCGCATTTTCTGTATCTCCTGTTAGAACACTTCCTAGGTATTGAAATTTTTGTACTTGCTTGATTCTGGCATCCCCCAACTGCATTTAGCATTTTGGGTTGCACCTTTTGCTGATGACCATGCATTTATTTTTCTTAAAGTTTATTTATAGTCCTTTTTTTGTCACTTTCCACCGCTACTTTCTGTAGGAGGTCTTGTAGTTTCCTTTCCGTGTCTGCAATCAGCACTGTATCATCTGCATACCTTATGTTAAGTTGTGGCCTCCAATGACAAATCCAGGCATAACTTCTAGGGTCCTTAAAATATTCTCTCTGTACAAGTTGAACAGATCCGGTGAAAAGACCCATCTTTGTCTTACGCCCCTTTCTATCTTTGTATATCTTCTCATCACACTATTTGTTATGCTTATTGGCTTTATCAAGTAACAGATTAATACATTTCCCAAGGGGATTTGCGCCTAAATGAATGTAAGGAATTTAACTCGAATTCGAACACGGCTTCCCGATTTCTCATAATTAGAATACTCCGTTAAAAAGAAGGTAAGTAGAAATAGACGTAACATTATTTGGTCATAACGTCCACACTAACATTGGTAAACTCTTCCTAAACTAAACGCTAGTCTTGCTTGGGATAAAAAGATTAAAGAAATAGATAATTTCTTTCAATAATTGTTTTTGCTTCATATAGGTCGTCAAATGCACTGCAAGATACCTTATCTAGTGTAGAATGATATTTTATTTAACGTTGGCTGTTTAATATTTCATTAAGTTTATAAGTCTCAGAAGTGAAATTCTCAAGGACAAATAGCCTAGTGGATATAAGCGTTGGTTAGTTCCAGAGACTCGACACATTCAATGGCAGGTTCAATGACAGGCTACAGCAAAGGAGAACAATTAACTTCGAGAGTCTGGTTAAAAGGGGGATAACTCATGACTACCAGAAGCGGCTTCGCACAAGGAATGAGAATAATATACTACAGTGATCGTAATACGTTTCTCATTGTTCGGTGCATGATATTCTCAGCATCGTTCTGTAGAGCTACTTTACTGTTGTTTCGAATCTCTTTTTCATTTTTCATGAGATTGTCTAATTTTCAATGTCATATAGTCGGAAAGATATTACATATCAATTCAGCACACTTTTGTTTATAATAACAAGATACCTACGACATTTCTTGGACTTTTTTTGGCTGTAAAATAGTATAAAAATGCGTCTTTATTTATGAAGAAGATTAGCTTATTATGTCAATATGTTTTTATATGTAAATCGAAAATTATGTACAATACCTGTGGGAATTACATAAATCATATTTACTTACATTAAACGGATTGTTAAATAATTTTATTATTATAGTGTTGTATTTTTTTTTTTTTTTAGAGACAGATATATTTGAGAATTTGACTTCATTTCAACTTATCCAAATTTTAAAATGGTTTCATTCATTTTCACGTTAAAATCCATGTATATATCGATATTTACGTTTAAGTTAATCTTCGTCATGTTTTTATTCTTAACCTTAGAGGAAAAAATAACTACTTTTTTTAACTGATGTTTTCGAGCATTACGCATTAGAATTAAATTTCGCAGAGGCAGATTTAGATGTTGTCTGGTTTCTTAATATTGCAATTTTTTTTTCTCGTCACAAAGTACATTTTAAACAATCATTTTTTAGAAGAATTTCCTGAAATATGAATAAAATCGGAGTAGATAGACTAAACTACCGCTCGGTTCACACTCCACCCACGTCTATTGAACAGGTGAAGAGGCTCATCCCTTTTTCCCTGTTTAGGATGTGGTTTCCGGCTTTCTCTTTTCCAATCTTTTCACTCTTTCCTTTTTTTTTCAATTGGAGTAGATAGACTAAACTATCGCTCGGTTCATACTCCACCCACGTCTATTGAACAGGTGAAGAGGCTCATCCCTTGTTCCCTGTTTAGGATGTGGTTTCCGGCTTTCTCTTTTCCAATCTTTTCACTCTTTTCTTTGTTTTTTCAATTGGAGTAGATAGACTAAACTATCGCTCGGTTCATACTCCACCCACGTCTATTGAACAGGTGAAGAGGCTCATCCCTTGTTCCCTGTTTAGGATGTGGTTTCCGGCTTTCTCTTTTCCAATCTTTTCACTCTTTCCTTTTTTTTTCAATTGGAGTAGATAGACTAAACTATCGCTCGGTTCATACTCCACCCACGTCTATTGAACAGGTGAAGGGGCTCATCCCTTGTTCCCTGTTTAGGATGTGGTTTCCGGCTTTCTCTTTTCCAATCTTTTCACTCTTTTCTTTGTTTTTTCAATTGGAGTAGATAGACTAAACTATCGCTCGGCTCACACTCCACCCACGTCTATTGAACAGGTGAAGAGGCTCATCCCTTGTTCCCTGTTTAGGATGTGGTTTCCGGCTTTCTCTTTTCCAATCTTTTCACTCTTTTCTTTGTTTTTTCAATTGGAGTAGATAGACTAAACTATCGCTTGGCTCACACTCCACCCACGTCTATTGAACAGGTGAAGAGGCTCATCCCTTGTTCCCTGTTTAGGATGTGGTTTCCGGCTTTCTCTTTTCCAATCTTTTCACTCTTTTCTTTGTTTTTTCAATTGGAGTAGATAGACTAAACTATCGCTTGGCTCACACTCCACCCACGTCTATTGAACAGGTGAAGAGGCTCATCCCTTGTTCCCTGTTTAGGATGTGGTTTCCGGCTTTCTCTTTTCCAATCTTTTCACTCTTTTCTTTGTTTTTTCAATTGGAGTAGATAGACTAAACTATCGCTCGGTTCATACTCCACCCACGTCTATTGAACAGGTGAAGAGGCTCATCCCTTGTTCCCTGTTTAGGATGTGGTTTCCGGCTTTCTCTTTTCCAATCTTTTCACTCTTATATAGCCCCCTGCGCTTTAGTGGCGTTACCGCCTTGCTTGGGGTGAAATCATTAAAAAAATAATAATTAAAAAGAAACAAATTAATTGCCGTTTAAATTGGCTATTTCTCGATAAAAATTATATCACGGATCTTTGCTATTAACTGACCTCAAATAATATAAATTTACATATCTTAATTCACCCCAGGAAATTAAAAATGCAAAAATGTATCTTTGAAACTAAATAGTAACTTTTTATTTTTCAAGATCACCATCTTTACATAATTCACAAGGCATTGACAGGTCTTCACATAATATGGAGAATTTATCTGTAAACCCTAATTTAAGAAAATGATGTGAGCACTTATTTATTTATTTTATTTAATTTTTAAGTATACAGTAAGCTTAAAAATGTAGGAAAATATTCTCTAATTTTAGGAATGTTTACTTTAAATTTACTTCAAGTAATTGCTCTCATTTTCTGATAATGTGTATGTTTGACCCATACTTTTAAAAATGGGTACATTTATATATTTTATATACTTCTTTTAATCTTGGTACAAACAATTTGTTTTAAGCTTTTCAATTTTGATTAGTAAATATTGTTTTCATTTAACTAATACAGAATTTTAAGATTTATATCTTATAAATTATCAAAATTTAAAAAAATGCAAACAAATGTAAAAATTTATTATTGTAAATTTTTTTTATTATTTTCCTACGACTATTTTCCTTCAATCAATTGGAGTAGATCAACTAAACTATCGCCCGGTTCACACTCCACCCACGTCTATTGAACAGGTGAAGAGGCTCATCCCTTGTTCCCTGTTTAGGATGTGGTTTCCGGTTTTCTCTTTTCCAATCTTTTCACTTTTACATAGCCCCCTGCACATCAGTGGCGTTTTTGCCTTGCTTGGGGTGATATGATTAAAAAAAAAAAAAATTAAATCCAAGGTATTTTTTTATTAATTTTTTGATACTCTTTTATTTTTTTTTGATACTCTTTTATTTTTTTTGATACTCTTTTATTTTTTTTGATACTCTTTTATTTTTTTATACTCTTTTATTTTTTTTGATACTCTTTTGAAATTATGAATAATTATTTCTTTAGCTTATCTCACTTAACTTTAACTCCAACAGTTGGAATGAAAAATTACAAAAATGAGTGAATAAAAATCTCGTTTCTCATTAGGATCGTAGACACATCACACGTACTGCAGATGCAGTAACTCCAGGTATATGACCGGCAAGATAATCGCACATAGCCTATCACTCTCGAGGTTCATTTTGAATTCAAATCGGCAAAGATATCTGGATATGAATTTATATAGGGTATGTGCGTTGTGGATCAACGGGTATAGGTTCGGCGCGAGAGCCGAGTTCAAATTCCAGTTGAATTCGTTGCATTCACAACGCAAAAATACCATTGGGAAAGGTATTAATCCAGCTCTTCTCTCTCCAGCTATGGGTTGGATAGCAGGACAGATTTGATTCTTTAGCCCTGGTTGGCAACAAGTCTACTGCGTAAAATAATGACAACCTACTGAATGAAAAACTTCATTCCAGTCAGTCATGTTTCTTTCGAGACATGATCGCCCAGGTGTGTATCACGTACAGAATTTAAATGACAGACTGATATAAGAAGGACAGACTGTTACTCATGTATATTAATATGTATTGTCACTTACCTCTCTATTGAATAATTGAATAATTTCTGCAACATACAGATTAGGAAAGTTACATAATCCGCTTGGGTTTACGGAACATGTAGGTCGTCAAATCTCCATATGTCGCTGTGAGCACCTTGTCGTGGTGCAATGGTTAGCGATATTGAACGCTAGAACCTATTACAATTGAGATGAGATCCTCATTAGATACCTCCATACTTACGATCTTGTACCTCATCTAAGCGACGCTTTGAAAATCTATACGTCTATTTGGAATGTTTCAATAGAAAGTGAAGTTCCGATACACACGATGCCAATGCCGTCGTATGAGCTGCCAGGAAGTAGTCGAATATAACCACAAAATACGTAGGTACTACGAATCCGTTTTTTTCCGAAGCCTTTTTTTATCAGATTTTTAGAAAGTGTAAGGGTCTAGGCTTAAGAGTTCAGTATAGCCAGATGAACCAATTTTGAATGTAGAGTTGTTCTACTGTACAAGCAAACATCTAAGGGCTAGATAACTCGATGACCACTACGCTTCATGGACATCATATTGGTACTGCTGTGGTTTTTGAAGTAAAAGAAACTATAATGGGGGTCGTTTTGTTAGCTATTCTAAAATTCAAAATTGCCCTTATAGTTGCCAACTGATATTTAACCTTTGTCTCAAAAGGAATTTGTTTAAAATTAAAAGCAATTTTTCATTTTTTTGTGTGGTTAACAATTACGTTAAGCCAACATCCAAGATGTACTGCTTTGGTTTTTGTAGCAAATAAAGTTCTTTTTTTAGGGATCGAGTTACCAGACTCCACGCAAAACCCGTTTTGAATTCAGAGTTGCCCTTCTACTAGACTGGCTGCCAAACAAGTCTAGAGAATTGTCAAAGCTTAAGAGTTTAATTTCTCTCTCTCTCTTTCTCTCTCTCTCTCTCTCTCTCTCTATCTATCTATCTATCTATCTATCTATCTATCTATCTATCTATCTCAATTTACTACTCTCTCTTTCTCTCTCTCTCTCTCACTCTATCTATCTATCTATCTATCTATCTCAATTCACTACTCTCTCTTTCTATCTCTCTCTCTTTCTCTCTCTCTCTCTCACTCTATCTGTCTATCTATCTCAATTCACTACTCTCTCTTTCTATCTCTCTCTTTCTCTCTCTCTCACTCTATCTATCTATCTATCTATCTCAATTTACTACTCTCTCTTTCTATCACTCTCTCTTTCTCTCTCTCACTCTATCTATCTATCTATCTCAATTCACTACTCTCTCTTTCTATCTCTCTCTCTTTCTCTATCTCTCTCTCTTTCTCTCTCTCTCTCTCACTATCTATCTATCTATCTATCTCAATTCACTACTCTCTCTTTCTCTCTCTCTCTCTCTCTCTCTCTCTCTCTCTCTCTCTCTCTGTTTCGGGGATGAGTTTTGCGGGGGATTATCAGTTCGTCACGGATAAACATAAAAGATTCTAAAGAATCTTTTCAAAGACTACGATCTTAATATTACCCTAATAACTAACGCTAAAGTCGTAAATTTCTTAGATGTTATGTTCTCTGTACAAATCGTCCACTAAGGGCTCACATAACCATTCATACATCGACAGAGAATCAAAACACCCCCATAAAATCACTAACAACCTCCACAAATTCATCCAAATTCGTTTAAGTACCAACTCTAGCAATAAAGAAATTTTCGACAATTCTAAAATTAAATAAAGATTCAACACTAGTTTAGAATCAGTCAGTCAGTTAAGTGTCATACTTGATACACTCTTAGGCAATCATGTCTCGAAAAAGACATGACTGAGTTGGCAGAAGATTATCCCGCACAAGGTTGCCATTGCTTTCTGTGGTTGACTGGTTGCCAGCCAAGGCTACAGAACCCAATCTGTCCTGTTATTTAACCCATAGCTGGGGAAAGTAACAGATTAATACATTTCCCAAGGGGATTTGCGCCTAAATGAATGCAAGGAATTTAACTCGAATTCGAACACGGCTTCCCAATTTCTCGTTCCGAGTCGATATTCACTACACACAACGCACGCCTAGTAATTAGAATACTCCGTTAAAAAGAAGGTAAGTAGAAATAGACGTCACATTATTTGGTTTAATCCACCCTTCAGTCATAACGTCCACACTAACATTGGTAAACTCTTCCTAAACTTAATTTATAAACATTTCTACCATTTACCCACACTATAAAATAATCTTCCAAAAAATAAAGTCAGTTATAGTTGCGTTAAGAACATAGACGAATATATTTCACAACATACTATGATATCAGATAAATACTTAGCCCACATAAACAACATCATTTACCCAACTAATAACAACAATGACCCTTCTAAAAATAATTGCAACTGTCGGAAAAATACGAACTGTTCTTTCAATGGCCAATGTATGTCCGAAAGTATTGTTTATAGCCCTCGAATTACACGGATGGTAATGACGTTAAATTTTACTTTGGAAGTAACAAGTGGAAAATAAGATTTAACAACCACATGTTGTCTTTAAACAACAGAAAATACAGCAAAAGTTATGTTTTATCCATATATTACTGGAAATTAAAAAACAATAACAAGAACCCAATTACTACCTGGAATAACGTAGTTAAATCTTACAAAGGAAAATGAGATAGATGTAAATTATTCCTTTTCGAAAAACTTGTCATTTTAAACCATATTCACTAAGTTAAGTGCCATAAGTGAAACACGCTTGGCTGATCATGTCTCGAAAGAGACATAACTGACTGGGTAGAAGATTATCGAGCTGTAGGTTGTTATTGCTTTCTGCGGTGGACTGGTTGCCAGCCAAGGCTATAGAAGACAATTTGTCCTGTTATTTAACCCATAGCTGGAAGGAAGAGACGGATTAATACCTTTCCCAAGGGTATTTGCGCGTAAGTGAATGCAAGGAATTCAACTGGAATTCGAACTCCTAATTTAATTGATTTAATGGCCACTGTCATAGAAAAAATAGTTACTTTAATTCTTAGACCCAGATTGATATAGATTACTCTATACCTTCTTCTTTTGCTTTCTTTCTTTCTTTCTTTCTTTCTTTCTTTCTTTCTCCAGCAAATATTACTTATAACAATTATGAATTACGCCCCTTTAATTTTTGCTCCCTGCATTGTTTATTTGTTAACTTTTATTTAATTTTATTTATAAATTCCGTCTTTTCATTTTTATTTTTATTCAAAATTTTAAATTTTAAATTTTTATATACATGCATTATTAGAATATTTACATTTTACGATTAATGATTTGCGCCCCTTTGATTTCTTCTCCCTGTATTTTAATACTTCATATTTTTTGTGTTATATTTTATATTTCAAATTTAAATTTTGATTTTTATCGAAATGTAATCTCAGAATATTTAGATTTTTAATTTTCTACTAAGTTAAATTTATAAGATTTAATTCTCATTAAACATCGAGTGAATTTAAATTAAAATATATTAAACTCTCAGTTTGAAATATGCACATGATGATCGCATAAGGCATCAAACTCTGAGTCGTGCCATAGACGTAGGATTATATCTATATATATATATATATCTCACTTGACTGCTCTCTCTCTCTCTCTCTCTCTCTGTCTGTTTATTATATTTTCTATCCATCTATCTATCAGCCTATCTCAGTTCAGTACGCTCTCTCCCTGTTCATTCGATCTATCTATCTAGCTAGCTAGCTAGCTATCAGCCTGTCCATGTTCTCTGCTCTCTCTCTCTCTCTCTCTTTATTATATTTTCTATCCATCTATCTATCAGCCTATCTCAGTTCATTACTTCTCTCCCTGTTTATTCTATCTATCTATCTATCTATCTATCTATCTATCTATCTATCTATCTGTCCATGTTCTCTGCTCTCTCTTTCTAGACCGATTGATAGATAAATAGAAAATATAGATATTATAATCAGAGAAATAGAACGCAGTGAACTGAGATAGATAGATAGATAGATAGATAGATAGATAGATAGATAGATAGATAGATAGATAATGGAAAAAATATGCTTAACATTAAGAAGACAGAGTTTAAATATCTGGGACACATAATAGAAAAAAATTGCTTAAAAAATTTAATACTCACAGGACAAGTGAAAGCAAGATTGACAGAATTAAACAACACATAACTTACCTAGAGACATTCAGTAAATGGATGTTGGAACTAGTGTTAGGAGAGATAGAAAAAAAAACAGCATTTATTGAGATATTAAGAACAGAAACGTGTGGAGAATCATGATCGTTAACGCCCTAAAGATACTCGGAAGAAGTAAACATGCGTTCAGAGCCAGAGTCCATTTTTTCCCGCCGATGATCTAGAGAGAACATATCATTGTTCGTGTAGGAGCCGTACAGATCTTCCGTTAAACTGATTGCGGTAAACTTGGCTGTCTGGCTAAACGAGACAAATCGAGAAAGAATTTCCACCATCTACTGGTGATGGGTGAGGTGAGGTGAGAATCAACATCTCAGCTTTAAAACATCGATTTTTTTTCCTGAGACTATGAAAATTAGACAGAAGGAAGACAGAAGTCGAGAGTTATTCTTTTATTTACTTTCTCACCCGTCCACGGACTCAAGTGGTCTGTTCACTGTCAACGCCAGAGACAGGCTGTAAAAGAATTCTCACACATTTCCTAAGTTTATGAGGTAAGCGTCTTCGTCCATTTTGGTCAGATGCATGGTTCAATTTAAACATTTCTATCACATCCCTTAACGAATCTACTAACAAGAAATAGCTTACAATATTTAGATTATTCGGACTATTGACCTCATCTTTGTTGTCGTTTGTACGATGTTTCGGCCTTGTACGCTCCGGCCTTCTTCAGGTGTTATGAATTTCAAACCGAACCCTTTAATCACTGGGGTATATCATTCTCATCCCTTGCGTAGTAGTGCCTCTTTTGGAACCCATGATTTATCTTAAGTAACGTTAAGGAATCAGCACATATGCTAGGCTTCAAAAATCTCCTAAACCGACTAAGCATAGGCATGAAACAATATGGAAACTAGTAATACGGAATGGCAGAGAAAATCATTAGGGTTAAAAATTGCAATACAAGCTCTGGTAAAAAACACTAGAGAAAACTATTAACATAAAAAAATACTAGAGAAAGATATTAGCATCAAAAAATTGCTATATGAACTCTGGTAAAAAAGGTTGCTAGACATTAGATTTATAAATCCCGAAAATTCAGTTATTCTTGTTCAGTGGATATAGAGGTTGGTTAGTTCCTATGACTTAAACCAAAAGGGTTGTGAGTTCAATACCAGGCTACAGCAGAGGTGAACAAGTAACTTGCAAAGCTAGACTGAGATAACTCATGACTTTCAAAAGAGGCACTATTACGCAAGGGATGAGAATGATATACCCCAGTGATTGTAATAAAGATTTCGGTTCAAGATTTCTAGCACTTGATAAAGGGCCGGAGCGTACAACGGCCAAAACATCGTACAAATGGCAACAAAGATGACGACAATAGTCCGAATAATGTAAAAACTGTAAATACTACCTCATCTCAGAAATAAAGACAAACACTAAAGAAATAGCTTTCTTGATTTCAACTCGAAGGCCAATATTATTAATGATGAAATTGGCTGTGCTCATAATATAGGTATCCATAGTTGAGATGAGAATAAGCTTGAATAAAAATCATTATTTACCAAATGTTTCAAGTAGAATTAATGAGGCCTTACATAATTCAACTCACTCTATTCTCTATTGAATACCCTTATTTTTTTTATAACAAATGTGTTATAAAGTGACCAATAAACTAAACTGTCATTTTGAACATGAAATGAAAGCTGTAATGGCATATACCCTGGGTCTATCATATATTTTTGGTGCATGCAATGAGGATCGAACTAAAATCTCAACCACTGACCATAATGTTACATCATGAAGAGGCGACAGGGAAAGAATTTGCGTATATCTATCTATCTATCTATCTATCTATCTATCTATCTATCTATCTATCTATCTATCTATCTATCTAGCCCGTGTATTGAACACTGCTGCCACATCTGGTCGGGTGTCCCTGCTGTTCACCTCAGGGTTCTTGACAGAATCCAACGTAGAATCTGTAATGTGATAGATACCGACATGGCAGCTCAGCTGCAGTCGTTATCTCACCGGCGTGATGTGGCTTCCCTGTGCCTCTTCTATGAATACGTTCACGGCTTCTGCTCCAATGAACTTAGATCACTGGTGCCTCCTAGGTATGAATTTACACGAGCTACGAGACTAGCAACTAGGTCCCACTCTTTTACAGTGAAACCGATAAAATGTAACCGCAATTTCTACTCTAACAGCTTCTTTTATCGCACCTCCCGTCTGTTAAATTCCCTTCCATATACTTGTTTCCCCGACAGGTACAATCTCCAGGAATTTAAATGTAAGGTCAACAGGCATCTCCTATCTCACTAACTCCGATCTATTCTTTCAATCTCTTTTTTCCCTAAACGCACCCCTATTCTCGGTATTCTCATCCGTCTAATACCCTCCCCTGACATTTCCCATAAATAACCCCCATTTTTCATCAGTTTCATCTATGTAACCCCCTGCGCAACAGTGGCAGTCGAATGCCTTGCTTGGGGTGAGACGATTTTTTAAAAACCTACCTATCTATCTATCTATCTATCTATCTATCTATCTATCTATCTATCTATCTATCTATCTACACAGTATGTTCCCACGTATAAGGTGACCAACAGGTAAGACGAGACCCAAATTCTATGTATATCTTCATGATTTTATGTGGTATCCGTAATATAACACGAGTGAAAACGTCAATATCAGATAGAACTATCATAGTTATGCATACGAGTATAAAATAAATCCGATATTATTTGAAATGCTGTTTTATTTCTATCAGATCAAAAGAAATAAATTATTATAAAATATTGTAAAAAAAAAGGGATTAATACTACTTCTCCCACATAAGTTCACTTCTCACCCACCTCTAATCTAAATGAGTCTGTTTGATTGGCTAAGACGATTTTCCTTGACCAATCAGTGGACACCCAATTTTGGCGGGCTCAATGCAAAAATCCTTCTATCTTCCTCTTTTTTTTTAAATATTCTAGCAAGGAACAACAGGTAGGAACTTTCCTCTCCTTATTGGAGGCTACTTTGAACATTCTAAGAGCCGTCTAATTTATTTGGACGTTCAAGAACATTTCATAGTTGGACTTCTAAAGCCGCAAACACAAATAGATTTGCAAGGACTTTTCTTCTCTGTTATTGCCTTAATAATTACTTGTTTCTTTATCTCTGTCTTGTGTCTTCTTTTGTATTCCTTTTTTTCAGCAATTCCAACTAAGTTCACCTTAGTATTCACACGAGTCTTTATTAAAATATCAATGACGGTTTCATTCTTCCGACTCCTATGAATGTCAACAATAGTCACGCATTCTATAATGAGAAATAATGATTTTATGTACTCTTAAATGTTTTGCTGCTTAATATCGCAACCAAAACACCGTATCATTTATGTTATTGAAAAATAAAGTTTCTATGTTACACTAAATGTTGTCACTTAACATCACAATTATAGTGATTTTTAATTTGGAATATAGATTGAACTTTATCATAAATGTGGTTATTTAACAGTGGTATGAAAATCGATGCGCTTAGGTCTTTTGGTATATCACCACTTTTGTAGATTTCATTTATTATTTCTGTAATCTTGTTTACGCAGAAATCGTATAAGGCTGTAAGCATCTCTGTTACAATGCAGTTTGGTCTAGCTGCTTTGTTTCTGTTCAGTTTGGCCAGTGTAGCTTCCGTTTCGGATTTTAATATTTATCTGATATCTGTAATATAAGACGACCGAAAACGCAAATAGCTGATACATCTATCATAATGATTCCTACGAGTATAAAATAAAGCAGGTGTGATTACAAATGTTATTTTGTTTACGTTCATCGTCTTCAAATCAAAAGGAATAAAACAATATTAAGTATTCACATGAATCTTTATTAAAATAATAATAACGATTTTAATCAGCCGACTTGTACGAATGAAAACAATTGTCACTTATTCTATAACTAGCAGTATAACCCGGCGTTGCTCAGGTGTAATGAAAGCTTTAAAACTAATTCATGGTCCTGGAGCGCAGACTCAGCCAAAAGAATGTTTGTGTTTTTTGAGAATCGGATAAAAATTGTGAATTTGTATAAAGGACATACAGACAGATAAACGGACACACACACAAACATCTTGCTTATATATATATATATATATATATATATATATATATATAATATATAATATATGATATATACATAATATATTATATATACATAATATATATATACATATACATAATATATATATTATCAATTTTATGCATTATTGTAAGAACTGCAACCTTGAAACTTCTGAATATCGTTTCTTATGTCTTTATCTATGAGTGTATCAAATTTGATTAAAATCGGACCACTCCTACTATAACCCGATTTTTTTGATTATCGATTTTCGATATTTATCAGGGATACCTCGATGCAAAACCTAGCTAAGAACACTCGCAGACGCTAATAGTACAACTGTGTAAATTTTCAAAAAAATCGGTTCAGCCGTTTCTGAGTCTATAGGTAACGGACACACACACAGACAAAGTTCCATTTATAAATAGGTTTAGATGAGAAATAAAAATTTCATAGCATTTTAAATGTTTCGTTGCTTAACACCACATAAAAATACTGTATCATTCATGTTATTGAAACTATAATGATAATGATAATGGAAACTATAATGATAATGAATATTAATTAGAAATAGAGAAGGTATGTTATCTTAAATGTTGTTATCAAGAACGTAATTTTATTTATTTTTTTGTGTCAGCTGCTCAACAGAACTTTTGCATGTTTTTCTGTAATCGTCTTTTGAAAATCGAAATCAAAAATAATTTTATCAGATTTATAACTGTAGTAAAGCATTATAATATTAACTGTTTCAATTAGAAATATTTAGATTAGTAGTTAGCACAATGTTTCTGTGAGTATAATTACCGCGTAGTTATACGTATAGAGCGTTTTATAAATAAAACTAGGCAAGTTTTTATTTTATTTGATATCCGTCGTATAAGACGACTGAAAACAGACAGTAGTCTACGCCACCAGTTGAAGTTAGGTCAATCAAAATGATTCCTACGAATTCCTAAAGTTGACTTTATTAGAAATGTTATTTTCTTTACCTTTATCGGTATCAGACCAAAAGGAATAAAATAACATAAAGTATTCCGATAAATCTTTATTAAAATAACGATACCGATTTCATTCGTAGTGTAGAAATTGAAAGAAAAAAACGGCAAAGACACTGATATAACACGTTGCATATTGAGCCAGCCCTTACAACAGTGGATGTATCTGCAGATTATGCCAAGAAGAAAAGTTAGCCATAATATTATTTCTAGAAAGAGAAAGGTTATTAAATGAAAGATCCGAAGTAATGTCCGGAAGTAAACACATCAGAAAATATATTTTAAAATAATACAAAAACGGATGAAAGTGTTTACAATTCTTGAAAGATTCCTACCTAATTTCAGTTATTTTAAACTTCCAGTCGTGCGTTCTGAAAATACCTATTATAATTTTGTAAAAAAAAAAAAAAAAAAGGAAACGGTTGGACAATCAGTTGATATAAAAGGCCTGAAGATACCGAAACTTTGAAATCAAGGTTGCATACCAAACAGACTTTTAAATATATATATATATATATATGGTTGTAGAAAAACAAATTTAACGTTTCAGCGAGCTATGTTTGAAAGATAATGTTTTTAAACAAAAGCATATTTTGTTAAGATTGCTATAAATAAATCACTTAGGGTGGAAAAACAGCAGTAAAGACTAAAATGGATACAACAAGTGATAGATAGATAGATAGATAGATAGATAGATAGGTATGGCCATTCTGACAAATATATATAGATTGATAGATAAATATGGCTATTCTGATAGATAGATAGATAGATAGATAGATAGATAATGAACAGACTTAGATAGATAGATAGATAGATAGATAGATAATGAACAGACTGAGATAGATAGATAGATAGATAGATAGATAGATAGATAGATAGATAGATAATGAACAGACTTAGATAGATAGATAGATAGATAGATAGATAGATAGATAGATAGATAATGAACAGACTGAGATAGATAGATAGATAGATATGGGCATTCCGACAAATATATATAGATTGATAGATAAATATGGCTATTCTGATAGATAGATAGATAGATAGATAGATAGATCTGCATTTCGTTTATGAGTGACATAGACAATCTTTGTAGATTTAAGTGGGAGTGTATTGCGAATCAAAGATTAGTACTGAAATGCGATCACTTACTCCGCGATATCATAAAACATACATACGTAAAGAGATAAAAGTATTTTGTTACTTTTCTCTCGTTTTTTGTTTTTCTTTTCCTTTATATGCTTTAGATTAATCTCACTGGTTGCGAAAATGCGTCTTGAAAATTTCAGAGTCTAATCTATTTAGTAAGTCGGCCATAATGGCTGCTACATTTCCAAGTAAACCTATTCCCGACAAATTTAATCTTTGACTTTTCTGAATGCCACCGCCGCCACCAAAGACAATTGATGCAGTTTGTCTACACGAGATTCAAAGAATCTAGCAAGCCAGCCCGTCGGATTGATGCTGATCGCTTCATAACACATTTAAAGAACGCATGCGCAAACATATTCTTTTAGCAAACTCACAGAATGCAAGTTACACTTATGTAAAAGTATTTAAATTGGAATCCGGAGATTATATATATATATATATATATATATATATATATATATATATATATATATATAATGTGTATTTTAGCAGCAAGAATTTTCTCAAATACGTTTTTGATAAATAATATGAAATTCAGTCTGTCATTTTTTTGTATTAAATCTTTGTGATATAGTGCCCTCCTACGAGGAATGGTCTCTCATTCTGTTAATTGTAATTACCTCCGTGACTTCCGGAAAGCAGTTAACAGCAGTTGACGACAACTACTAGTCAGGCAATAAGCAGCGTAACTTGGACTTACTTATTTGGACTTACTTATTTCTAGTTACTTGAAGAAATTGTTTCCTGTTAAACTAATACAATGTTTTAAACCTACCTCTTGTGTTCCGTGTCTTACTTTCGACCAAACCAGTCAATATAACTTTACGGCAATGTTTCGCCACAACTCAAGAACACTGTCAAAGAGCTAAATTTGTTTTGTTTTATCGATAAATTTGATAACATTTTTATGAGCTTCTATTTCTGTTCCCTTGTTCTTTCAAATCATTCTTCAGTCGTTTACAAGGATTGTTATATCGGTTGTTGAAATTCTGACTTTATAAAGTTTGATGGAATCAATTTCAAATCATTCATGGAGACGCCATATGTATCAAACTGAAAGTTTGGCTTATTCTCTCTTATTTTTAGAGACTCTTGAAAAAATTAGGATGTGCGTTGTGGTACAGTGGATATCGGCTCGAAACGAGAAGCCAGGGAGCCGAGTTCGAATTCCAGTTGAATCCATTTATTCACTTACGCGCAAATACCCTTGGGAAAGGTATTAATCCGTCTCTTCCTTCCAGTTATGGGTTAAATAGCAGGACAGATTGGGTTCTATAGCCTTGGTCGGCAACCAGTCTACCACAGAAAGCAATGGCAACCTACTGCGGGATAAACTTCTGCCCAGTCAAGAATCGAGACATGATCGCCCAAGCGTGTATCACGTATGGCATTTAACTGACTGATAAAAACTAAAGAAGGAGCTGCCCTTTTATTAGCTCTGATCTGACATCCCGGCTTCAGCTATTTTTGCCGCCGTCATGTAGATTTTCTGTTTCTTTTTCTATAAATACTTTCTTGTTAATAGTTCCGATTAACTTTCCGCTATGGTCATTGTATATATATATATATATATATATATATATATATATATATATATTAGGGTTTCGTTTTCAAAAGTTATAATTTTTATTCCCCACTGTTGTGGGATCGCCCCTTTATACATAGTAATGAACTCAACTGAGTGTACATATAATCTTGCTTATAGAGAAAACTGAGACTTGTAAGTTCTAAGGTGAGAGTTGCTTAGTTGGAGTTGGATCTGGAATCACAGCTGTAGTTGCAGTTGCTCTGAGCTCCACTCAGCTAGAATCAGTTATACGGACATACTTTTCTTTTCAAGACTGTATATAAATTATTCCTACTAATAGTATTCCTGAACTGATTACCCGTGTTCCAATTTGTATATTTCATTCAATATAACTTACATTTTCTATCTCCATATCTGTTTTTGTTCTTTATTAATTTGTGCGGTTCCTCACCCAGATTCAACAACAACCACCAACCACAGACAAATTATACACATAGGAACGAGTTAGAACTTTATAGAGTCTTGATGTATTATGGTGACTATAATTATAATTGTAACGTATTGTTTTAGTTTGAAGAATACTATGTACGATTAAGTTTAATTAAAAGGCCAATGAAGACCATTCATGCCCCGTTTTCGCTTAACGCCACACTTCTCAAAAACGATAATAAATATCACCTGCTCAGGCCCTTCAAATATGTTATCCACTACTTTTCCCTGCCTCTTTTCCCCTCTATCTGACTTGCTAGTATCAGGTTCTCCATGCCCTTCTTCCTCATTGCATGTCCCAGGAATTTTAGCTGTCTATTCCTGAAGCTCAATATTCATTTCTTTTTCGTTTTCATCTTTTCTAAAACCTCATGAATGCTCACATGCACGACCCATGATATCTGCAACATCCTTCTGTAGAAACACATTTTTATTGCTTCAAGTTTTTCCTTCATCTTTGTTTATATTGTCCCGCATTCACTGCCACATTGAAGAACTGACATCACATCGCAATCCAGTATTCTTTTCCTTGTTGCTAGCGAATTTTTCCTGTCTCTTAATACTCTACTTCTGTAATCCGTCATTCGCTATGCCAATTCACCTTCGGATCTCTGTGTCACACTTTCCTTCTTCTGTTAGAACTCTTCCCATATATTTAACTTTTTGTACCTGCTTGATTCTAGTATCCCCCACCTGTATTTGATATTTTCGGCTGCACCTTTTGCTAATGACCATGCATTCGGGTTTCTTGCAGTTTACTTGTAGTCGTTTCTTGTCACTCTCTTCGCCTACCTTGTGTAAGAGGTCTTGTAGCTTCTTTTCCCTGTCTGCTATCAGTACTGTATCATCTGCGTACCTTATGTTGTTCAAATTGTGGCCTCCAATGACAAATCCTGGCATAACATCTACTGTTCTCAGAATAGTCTCGCTGTACAAGTTGAAAAGATCCGGTGAAAAGACACATCCTTGTCATACGCCTTTTTCTATCTTTGTATATCTGCTAAATTCGTTACCTGTACTTATGCAGGCAGTTTGCTGTCAGTAGAGATTCTTGATTACTCTTATGTTTTTTCCAAATAGTCGAGGCTGCTGAGCCTCTCCATCAATTCTTTTAGGAGTAGTTTGTCGAACGCCTTCGCATAACGATAAAACATAGATACAAGTTCTTCTTCATTTGTATTGCCTTTTCGGAGAACATCCTAATCATAGGATGGCGTTTCTTTTTTTCCAGTGTCTTTGATGAAGCCGCACTGTTCTTGTCCTATCTTCATCAGGATTCGGACAATCAGTTTCCTAATTTGTCTCATTTAACTTTCTTCAGGCTTCTTAATTTCCCTTCTTTTATTATTCTCGCTCTTTACTAATTTTTTTTTTCATATTTTTTCACACTCATGTTCGCCTTCTTTCTTTGTAACGTTTTTGCTTTGATTGGGAGTGAAATAAAAAAAACAGAAAAAATGCTGTATTAAAAACACAACAATCGGAAAATGTTCTAAATTATTCAGTTACTTTAATTGCTGCAATTTTAGTTTATATTTCTTTTGTAACCTAAAAAGCTTACTGAATAAAACATAACCAAAACCGGGGTTGTAAAATGACATAGTAATCTTTATAACATCAACAAAATTCAATACTCTCCAGTTGCATAAAGTAGACAACCCCTGTTATTGATGAACTGCTAGGCAGTAATAAAAACTCACAATAGTGTCCATTGTTTTTATGAGCATTGGAACATACCCATAAATGTTCATAGGTACATATATAACAATTTCTGAGATGACGTATTGTATTGATGAAGATTAAGATAATCGATGGAGATTCTATCTTCGAATCAGTACCTCCCAATTACAGTAAAGCAAAGTGTCATAGATCGTTACATTTCTTCACTGACCATAAATATGATTAAGGTGTGCTTGATCTCTGGAGATTTCAAATTTGAGTCTGTACCTCTCCATTTTAGTAAAAAAGGGGCTCGTAAATCTTTTCATGATTTCAAGAAGCACTGGCAGTAAATTGAGGATGTGCCTGATTAGAGTAGATTCTAATTTTGAGATAGTGTATATAAAACTCGCTTGTGTATATAAAAAAGATTGTCGTGGACATTTTGCTTGTCTTCAGACGACATCGAGCACACAATTGAGCAAGATGTCTTTTACTACTGGCGATTTTAACTTTGGAACAGTACCATTCCATTGTAGTGAAGAAGAGTGCCTGTATCACTGTCGAATATTCAAATAACACAGATTTTTAAAAAAGTCAAAATTGAGGACGTCAAGACTAGAGTGATTGACTTGTTTGTTGTTTTTTACGGTTTATCAGCCTTTTGCAAGATATTTAAACTCAGAAAATATTTTTAAGCTTTAAAAAGTTTTTAATATATTAATTATTCAGTGATACAGGTCTTTCTAATTAAGTTATAGCTGAGTGGGTGAAGACGTGGCTTCATAGCTTTGCCAAGTGTATCTGCTTTTATGTGAATATAACGAATACATTCTGAAGTAGAACTCTGCTCTACGATTAACAATTCCGGGTCATTATTAATTACACCACCCGCACATTTAAGCTTAGAGCCCTAGAGTGTGATGTATACCTGTCACGTGTTCGAATAACGCGTGTAAAAAAATGTGGTTGATCAATGGACGTTTAAAATACGGAGCCGTTGTCATTGACTTAAAAAATTGGTTCCTGGGTTACGCTGACGCTGCAATTGAGCAAGTTTCGCCTTTTTTAACAAGTGCCAACGTTAGATTTGTTCAGGATGCCTAACCAAAAGAAATATCATCTTTCTACACCATTTGCCCTCAGCCACATTAACGCCTGCTTAAAAATATGATCTAAAAATATTTCAGTTGCTGCAATAGCATCGGAACAATCTTTTCGTGTTTGTTTTGCAGTTCCCAGGGAGCATCATTTCGAAAAAATGATGTCAATTGGCCACCACGGTTGTGCGACTTGACGCCTTTCTTCTTCTTCTTCTTCTACTTCTTCTTCTTCTTCTATGTACCCTGTCCTTTCAAGACGTAGGCGATCATGGCTTTCCACGTTTCCCTATCACTGGTAGTTCTGAGCACGCCTTCTGTTGCACCATGCAATCTTCGTTCCGTTATCCACCTGATTAGGTCCTTCAAATATGTTATCCGTTGCTTTCCCCTGTCTCTTTAGATTTCTTAATTTGAGGTCTTCTAAAAAGTAAGGTCTATGTCAACAAGGCAACAACAATTCAACGGCTGAAAGATGAGATCGAGGAGCAATCATGCAGAGACGTCATCAAAAGATTTGACCATCGAGTAGAGGTGTTCCGACGAAGACTTGACGGATATTTGGGCGATATTATTTTTCACATATAATTTTCATAACTCAAATAGCATGATCCAATAGTGAAATGAATAAAATTTCAACAATAAAACTGTTTGCTTTACTGCTACCTTCGATTCATTTTAATGAATATTACCGAAAATCTTCATTCTTTCCCGTATTAATACATATACTTTTACTTAGGTTGTTTTTTATGGAGACGTTTTACAAATTTAATATCAGCAGAAAATGCTGATGGGTTTCTAAACTTGAATACATGTGCAATATTTAATTCACATATTAGTTTTCTCATTTTAATATAATTTATAGAGATAACACTATTTCTATAAAATACCCAAGAACGCATACATTTAAAATACTGTTCATAATGTGCGAGGTGTACTTGCGAGTACAATTTTATTTCTTTAAGGAATGGTCTTCCAAGAATCATTCATACAAATCTATCGAAAGGTTTCCAAATCAATCTGAGTGCCCCAACTACAACTGGAATGTCCTCATATGCAACATTTTGAGATTTTCTTTTCAATTTTATTTCTTTAAGGAATGGTCTTCCAAGAATCATTCATACAAATCTATCGAAAGGTTTCCAAATCAATCTGAGTGCCCCAACTACAACTGGAATGTCCTCATATGCAACATTTTGAGATTTTCTTTTCAAGAGCCTTGTATTTTGATAGTTGTTTGAAGATCTCAAGGATACACGACAGTCTGCATGGAATGCCATGAATATTCTGTTCTTGTAGTCATTGATCACGATCTCTGGGCAATTAGTGTTTATTACGCTATCTGTGTGTA
The DNA here is from genome assembly GCA_037127315.1 of Ascarosepion bandense. NCBI lineage: Eukaryota > Metazoa > Mollusca > Cephalopoda > Sepiida > Sepiidae > Ascarosepion > Ascarosepion bandense. The sequence goes on along the minus strand of JBBBDQ010029053.1, from coordinate 151,453 downwards.
TTTTAAAGTCCCATAAAAGTTACAGGTCTAATCTCTAGAACCGGGTTTTGGAGATGATCATACCAGTTTCTTGCAGTTTTTTTCCCATAAAAGTTGCATAATTTTCTATTATGCAGATGTTTATATTCAGTAGTTGTTAACACCGTGCAACTGTTATGGTGACCATAACATGAATGGACTCTTCCTCTGTCAATAAATACTAACCTGCGTGACTTTCGAGGAAGCAGTCGTGAGGCAGTGTGACTGGATAGTACGGACGCACATTTCTATCTGCTAACTATTAACACTCTTCAGTCAGTTAAGTGACATACGTGATACACGCTTGGGCGATCATGTCTCGAAAAAGACATAACTGACTAGGCAGAATATTATTTCGCAGTAGGTTGCCATTACATTCTGCGGTAGACTGGTTGCCGACCAAGGCTATAGAACCCAATCTGTCCTGCTATTTAACCCATAACTGGAAGGAAGAGACGGATTAATACCTTTCCCAAGGGTATTTGCGCGTAAGTGAATACATCCGTTAATATATATACATATATATATATATATATATATATATATATATATATATAGTCATCCGCAGATCTGTTTCGGTGTATCACAGGCCATCAGTACGGCTTAGACTCCGATCGCTTCCTAACCCAGGACTGAAACCCGACCGAAAGGGAGTCAGTCGGCGATTCTACCCTTAGGCCACGAGCGTGGTTGAGCCTACCTTCTCGTTTCCGTGTCTTTCTTCCTGGCCCTAACAAGCCACAAGAGCAACCTAATACAAGTTGTTCAATTATTTCAGTATATATATATATATATATATATATATATATATATATATATATATATATATATATATATATATATACCAGAATCTGAATTTTGAGTTTACACTTTTTTTCAGCATGCGTACTTGGTAATTTCTAGTTAGCAAGTAATGGTCCAGTGAAGCAAGAATGAAACATTTGGTTTCAGCTTTTAACGCTGCATTACGTAATCATTGTTAGGTACAGGGTTTGTCTACAACAGATTACTTGGTACGGGCAGAATATTAACCGTGAAGAGGCCTATCTGAAGTAGACTGTTGCTAACAAAGTCTATAGAATCCAATTTGTCCTGCTATTTAGTTCTTTTATCCAGATCAGTTTTTTAAGTGTCCCAAATGATACACGATTATATATATGATCTATGACTGACTAGGCAGTAGGTTTTTTCCCGTAGTAGATTGCAATTTCTTTCCGAGGCAGACTGGTTGCCAACCAAGGCTATAGGTACAAATCTTCCCTGCTAGCTGGAGGGAGAAAAGACGGATTAATGCCTCTCCCGAGAGCATTTTCGCTTAAGTGTATGCAACGAATTCAAATCCGAAAAATGGTCTGCAGTGTTATTAGTTCTGACCTGACATCTCAACTTCAATCCCTTTTCTGTAGCCATAATGTAGCTTCCCTGTGACAATCATATTTTTATGGTCGCTCTACTGATGAGTTTTCCTCTTTAATGCAAAACTTTATGAATTTATGCGCAGTACTAGTTCGACAGGAAAATTTCATAGTTTTTAAAGCTAAAATAGATGTCACTGTAAGTTCTATGCCGAAAGGTTCTTCTACCGACTTCGACGTTTCTTAAAGGGATTTTTATGATGTCTACAGATTACAAGAATAAAAACATTCAAAAAATATAAATGGTGTGGACCGGTGATGGGACCACTAAATGACAACTCGAAACACGGTGTTATAGTTAACAACATATATTAAGTCAAAAGTAGATATAAGAGAACAGAGTAACATAAGCTTGGCTTACCAGTAACTGACAGACAGATTAACTCTCAGTTAATATACTGGTAGGAAGAGTCCATATTTAAGTGGGTAAAGCCCCACCACCACCACAACAACAATAATAATAATAATAATATTTTGTTCATACTACTTACATTGCTCGGACTATTTTTCCTCATCTTTACTGCCATGTTTACGACGTTTCGGTCGTTGTACGTTCCGATCTTCTTCAGGTGTCATTACGATCACTGGGATATATAATTCTCATTCCATGTGCGATGACACTTCTAGTAGCCATGCAATTATCTCCCTTTTAATTTTAAGGCAAAAAATCAAAAATCAAGAATGGGACATGCCGGATCCAGTTATGAAACAGCAATGGACTGCTGCTGACTTTGTTATAATTTCTAGTGGCTCCTTCTGTAGCATGCCCATCATGCGTACCCCTCTTTATTCTTAGGTTTAATCGTTGAGATCTGTTGTAATTGCCATTCGCTTATTCCCTTGCTGGCGTCTTTTGAGTTGGTTGCCCTTAGTTTGGTTCGTCGTCTTTGACTTAGCTGATAAGAATGGCTCTTAGAACTTCCGACAGCATCATTAGACAACACAGGCCCCTCCACCAAAACAAAGAACGCACATTTTGAGGTACGTACAGAGTAATATACACGAATAAGTATACATGCACACGCTTCTCTGCCATTCTGAATATGAGATTTTGAACTCGAAATATTAATGTATAATAAATAGGTAATAACCAAAAACTTTCTTCTTCTTCTTTGTGCACTGTCCCTTCAGAACGTAGGGGATCATGGTTCTCCACGTCTCCCTATCCCTTGTGGCTCTTAGTATGTTTGCTCCTGTTACACCTCACAACCCCCGTTCCGTCATCCACCTGATCAGGCCCTGCAAATATGTTATCCGCTGCCTTCCTCTGTCTCGCTTTCCTTCTATCTGTCCAGTCAGTATCAGGTTCTCCAGGCTCTTCTCCCTCATTGCGTGTCCCAGGAACTTCAGTTGTCTCTTCCTGATGCTCAGTATTAATTTCCTTTTTTTTGCCATTCTTTCCAACACCTCATCGTTGCTTGCATGCTCAGTCCACTATATCTGCAGCATCCTTCTGTAGAACCACATTTCCGCTGCTTCCAGTTTTGTCCTCCTTTTCGATGATATTTTCCAGCATTCACTGCCGTATTGAAGAACTGACATCACATAGCAATCCAGCACTCTTTTCTTTGTTTCTAGTGAACGCATCCTTTGCCATGCCAATTCGTCTTCGGATCTCTCTGTTGCACTTTTCATCTCCTGTTAGAACACTTCCTCTTTACCTTCCTTTATTTTACTAAACGCATTGTTGCAGTCTTCAAGATCTAACCATATATATTTTGCACTGGATGTCGGAGCAAGCAGTTCGTTATCTAATAATAATAGAGTAAAAACAAATGAAACAAAATTAAGATTTTTATTCATTATCAATAAGAATTGCAATATTTATAAAAATCGATACGATTATATCTATTTATTAAGTGTGAAAAAGCTATAGATTTAAATTGTAAGTAAGACAATATCTAAACAAAAATGACAGTGCTTCATCTAAGAAATTCGGACACTATTATGTATAAGACTAATCCAGTAATAAAACCCAACAGAATTAAGAAGAAATGAAATCAATATTGATAAAACGGACAATAACTTTTCAAAGAGATTCCTAGCCAAGTCCTTATTGTTAGTTTAGCTAATATGCGTTTTTGCTCGATGTGATTAAATCTGAGACAATTTACAAAAAAAGAAAGATATAATTTGAATTGAATTGAATTAATTTTCTGAATATTTTTATTTGTTTTCCTATTTTTAATTATTTCAGATTCGCCGTTTATCGATCCGCTCGTACAAAAAAATAATTTAACTTGAACGTCCAGCTGGCGCCTGTCATATATGCCAATTTGCATTCTGTTTTATAATCCATCGAGTGAAATTGTGACTCCGACTTCCTTCGACATTATCTATATTAGATTCATTATTATAATTAAATTCATTATTATATCCTGAATGTTTTTAACGACGATAATACCTATTATTTAGCGCAGTCAATCTATCTTTTGTTGGATAGAAAGTAATCGATAATTTTCCGGGCCTTTAAGAAGTATAAGAAGTTCAAATGTAACCTCGCAATTTTCTGTGTAAGTTTCTGAGTAAAGAAAATCTATAACTGAGTTATGTGTGTAACTTTCGACCAGTGACTATTGCACTAGCTTTTTAGCAAATTTGACTTCTACTATGTACAACGTTTCTTCAGGAAGTGGGCGTTTATGGCACTACACAACATCCTATCACTTTTTAGCTCTCAGCAACACTTGTATATTTGCTATCCATACAACTGTCTGTCTTCTGCCATGAATTTATACAAGCTTATACAGTTACTAGCTGTTCGCATTTTTTGTGCATTCAGCATATTCGGTGAGTGTGAAATTTTTGCATTTTTCTTTACTCATTTTGAGATCTAGAAATACTGATTATTTTCGAGAGCCTGATCTGAACAGTTTCTTACCCAAAACGGAAACATAGCGATGAACAAAGAATTAGTGGTCATATATATATATATATATATATATATATATATATATATATATATATATTATAAATTATGTTTTAGAACATGTACATAATTTCTTCTATAAATATTCACTGCTCTATACATCATATATCGAGTACTGTTTTAAATTAATGTTTTGGATGGAAAAATCCTTTCTTTTTTCTCTCCTGATTCTATACTCACTCGGATATATATATATATATATATATATATATATATATATATATATATATATAAACGTTGTAAGTTAAAAATGTAATTTTTGACAGTATTTATTTATTTCTATTATTATATATATATATTTGATATTTCAGACCGGCCTCGGCCTTTCATCAGAAACAAATGATTTTAAAATTTAAACTAGAAGCGTCCGTCAGGAGAAGCGTCCGTCGCGAGAAGCATCCGTCACATGATGTAGAAAGCAATAGAGTTTGAATATTTTTAAACGTAAATCTAATACTTTTAAATGTTATTTAAAGAAGACATTTTTAAGTGTATCTAATATTGAAATATTTATAAAGATTCAAAATACCTAAGTCCCTATTTAACCCTAGCCTATATGCATTTAATTTTAAAATCCAGTATTTTTCTTTCTTTCGGCGTGAGTATGTGGAACTAAAATCGGAATCTATCAATAAACATTTGCAGTTTTCTAATGTGTGTCCTGGTTGATTGAAATGTTAAGCTATGGGGGAATAAGGGTTGTTTTGGTGTATGCTTAGTTTATGATTATTAAAACGGAATCTAAAACTATTTCCAGATTCACCAATATATCCACTATCTAGACATATTGAGCAGAAGAGAAAATATATTATATTTTGGCTGTCACAGGTGAGGCGTTGTGGGTGTAATTTGATGTTGCTGTTGGCTACAGAAAATACTGTATCGTTTGCTAAATGTATAGAAAATACTGTATCGTTTACTAAATGTTTTCAAACTAAACAACGAGATTTTTTGCATTTGTAATTCTCTGATAGGCTTGTATGTTTTAGATATTTGGTAGAGGTAAAGATGAGGATAAACTAAGCATAAACCAAAAGACCCTTTAAAAAAAGGCAGAGAGCACTAACCCAGTCGTGGTTCCGCCGAAGGTAGAATCACGATTAGAGAAGATAGACAGATATTTTTGGCCTGGCTATATGGCCAGGAAGACCTACATTAAAGAGACCTTGTGTCACATATCGCCTTAAGTGGGAAGGTGAGTAAATACCTTGCAGTTGGCAGGGGAAAATAATCGTAGAGATCCGTTACAGTTATCGGAGAGTTCCGACAAATACCGAAGTTACCCAGAGACCAGACTAGCTCAGAGCTCCACTCAGCAAGAATAATGTACCCGGATATACTATTTCTAACGATTTCATTTCAAGATTTGTTTATATTTATTTCTTACTAATAGTATTCCTGGATTTACTAACCTGCGTTCAAGTTTGTATATTACGTTCAATATAACCTACTTTTCTATCTCCATATCTGTTTTTGTTGTTCATTATTTTTTCGGTTTTTCACCCGGAACCCACAACACTAACCATCACAGCTACGATGCGCAATGCAATTCTCATTGTCAAAAATGACTCTCATTCCCTCCGTATTTCAGAGTACCTCAAGGTGGTGTAATTGTTAGCTAGTTTGTCTCGCTTGAACCACTATAATTAAGTAGTGAGTTAGATCCTCACTGGGTGTCCCTTACTTTCGGCTTTATGCCACATCTAAGCTACGTTTAGAAAAATCACCATTTTCTCCGTATTTCATTATTGAGAAGCAAATTCTACCCGAACCGCTTATTTCCGTGAAATATTGCTCTGTGGAACCGACACACACAATTATGTTTCCCGATCTCTGCAATCATAACCTGATCAAGTTTAGTGTTAACGGTTTTTTTTCCTTTCTTATACGCATAAACTGTGCCCCTTACTCTATTTCAAATGAAACCTGGGTGTAAAACAGGGTGAACTGTAAAGAAACCTTGGAATGAGAACGATGTACTTCAGCAATCGAAATGAAGGGTTAGGTTCAAAATTCTTAGAACATGACGAAGAACACCCGAAACGTTGTAAAAACTGCAATAAAGATGAGGACAACAGTCTGAACTGTGTTAATAATGTAAATACTATCTTATCTCAGAAGTATAAATAAAAAACAACTTACTTGAAAAAAAAATAAAACGGTAGAAAGAAGATAAATAAAGTGCTGTTCCGGTTTAAACAACATTTAAAAAACGTAAACATTGCTCGGGTTTATCTAAGAAAAATAACTTTAAAGAAAAATCAAGTATCATTTGACTGATACGGAATAGCCGAAGTGAAGAGATGACCTGCTGTGTGCGACGGTTTTAAATATCAAATATTAGTAATATCACTGAGGCAGTGAAGTAATGAGAAAATGTCTGCTTTGCCAATCCCTTGTGACAATCTTTTATAAAAAGAAACTTTCAAATAAGACCACGCCTTTCTCGTTAGCTGATCAAAGAGCGTTGTTTGACAGTGAGGCATGAAAGATAGGTACTCTTCTGACTTGGAAGAGATCTGCGACAGCAGGAAAAAATGAAACCTGAATTATGGGTAAACAACGATTAACAGAGATTTCACTGAACAGGAAAAGCAGCGTTATTTATTCGTTGTATCCATAGCGCGCGTCCGCTATCTGAGAACACATCTATAGTAATTCACAAGTAGAAAACGAGCTAACGATCTAATGCAATGCTACGCGGCATGCGCCATGTTTTGTCATTTTCATTTCATTTTCAGCCCTACCGAGACTATCATAATGGTCGCTTTCAGTCTAATAAAAATCGATGAGGTGGCTCGCGTATTGCTCTTGTTATAATTGTTGAACCCATCGGATTGTAACTAAGGTACGATTAGCAGTGTGCCAGTATGTATCAATCGTTGGTTTTCCGGGTGTTTTAGAAACAAAATATACCAGATAAAGAAAGAGTCCCCAGCAGGGATTAATTAATCGAGCATACTCAGAAAATAGCAGCCAGCACTATATATATATATATATATATATATATATATATATATATATATATATATATATATATATAATACAATAGCTTACACTCCGTAAGTTTACACTAATTTAAATCTTCGAAAAAATGTGAACAAACAGAACCTAAATCCGTTAAAATCCGGCGTAATGTGTCGTCGGATAATGGGGGTGAAAAAAAAAAAAAAGAAACCAGCGGAACAAGAACAAGCTGTCCCGTAACCATCAGACGACACGACAAAAAGGCATGGTAAATAAAAAGCGTAAACAAATTACTCAGCTGCTTCCACGTCACAAGGTGGACCGCTTAAAATTTGGACGTGAACACCAAACATGGGACATTGAGAAGTGGAAGAAAGTCCTGTTTTCTGATGAGAAAAAATTCAATCTAGATGGTCCTGATGGCTTCCAACGATATTGGCATGACAAAAACATACCTCCTGAAATTTTCTCCACACGTCATAGTGTTTGGAGGGTCCCTAATGGTATGGGGTGCCTTTTCTTACAGAGGGACGATGGAGCTCCAGGTGGTGCAGGGTCGTCAGACATCGGCTGGTTATGTTAGCATGCTACAAAAAGCATCTTTGATGACGGAGGGCCATCGTTTGTGTGGGGATGGATGGTTATTCCAACAGGATAATGCTACAATCCACGCTGCAAGACGGACCTTGACCTTTCTACAAGAAAATGGGGTCCATATCTTGGGACATCCTGCATGCTCACCGGACCCAATTGAAAATGTTTGAGGATGGATGACACGAGATGTTTATCGAAATGGCAAACAATATTCAACAAAAAATGAACTTCGTGAAGCCATCTTTAGTAGATGGTTCAACATCCCCCGCACCTTAATAGAAACGCTTATTTCTAGCACGCCCGACAGAATTTTTGAAGTCATCAAAAGCAGTGGAGGTAGAACTCATTATTAAATTTGGTTGTTGAATGTTTTCATACACTTTTTATACACTTTTTGTACAATTTCGTAGAATTTTTTCTCTGGTCTTATAATTTTGATCATGCGTAAATCGCCTCATTTTATAAAAATGTAAATTTCTAAATAAAATGTTTGGAATGTAGCATTTTGTTTCCATAAACTTTTAGATTGTAGTATTGGTAACCTTAAGTGGGAGGAGTTTAAAATCTATCCGTAAAAAAATAATTTCCTTTTAAAGAATTTTAAGTGGTCTTAAATTTTTGATCGGGAGTGTATCAGATAAGGAGTCCCATGCAGGAATGAATTAGTCGAGCATACTCAGAAAATAGCAGCCAGCAATATATATATATATATATATATATATATATATATATATATATATATAACACCTAATGATCCAGACGAACCTACCGATGTTTCTCCTAAACGTCAGGGAAAGAAATATTTTCAAATATATATATATATATATATATATATATATATATATATATATATCGTTTATTCAGCAATGAATTAGAACACTCTCAGGTATTGGGCTTGTATAATGATAATATACACGCTAAAACGACTGCCTTCTTCTACCGAGCGCCCGTAGCTCAGAGGTAGAATCTCCGACTGACGCCAATTCGGTCGGGTTTTAATCATGGGTAAAAAATAATGGACTGTCTATCCGTACTGATGAGCTATGATACAGCGAAACAGATCTGTCTGCGGATGACTATTTACGCTCTCACACCCTGATTGAGCACTCTGGAAGAATGGTATATTTTGAAAAACAGCAGCTACTCTGTCATCTACGCATCGTTCAATCAGCAATGAATTAGAACACTCTCAGGTATTGGGCTTGTATAATGATAATATACACACTAAAGAGTCTGCCTTCTTCTACCGAGCGCCCGTAGCTCAGAGGTGAAATCGCCGACTGACGCCGATTCGGTCGGGTTTTAATTCTGGGTAAAAAGTAATCGGCTGTCTAACCGTACTGATGAGCTGTGATACAGCGAAACAGATCTGTCTGCGGATGACTATACATATATCTAAACTTATTTATAAATGGAACTTTGTCTGTATGTGTGTGTGTGTCTCTGTGTACGTGTGTGTGTGTCCGTTACCTATAGACTCGAAAACGGCTGAACCGATTTTCTTGAAAATTTACACAGTTGTACTATAAGCGTCTGCGAGTGTTCTTAGCTAGGTTTTGTGTTGCGGTACCCCCGATAAATATGGAAAATCGATAATCGAAAAACCGGGTTATAGTAGGAGTGGTCCGATTTTAATCAATTTTGACACACTCATAGACAAAGACATAAGAAACGATATTCAGAATTTTCAAGGTTGCAGTTGTTACAACAGTGCAGAAAATCTATAATATATATATATATATAAGGCAAGATGTTTGTGTGTGTGTCTGTTTATCTGCCTTTATGTCTGTAATTTTTCAGCCCTTTTACTTTAGTTTTTGCTTCGGCTTTGGCTTTAAGTAGGTATAATTGTAGTTTTTAGTCTCAGCCATGATACCATTTACTCAGAGGACTTCTTTAGTCTTCAAAATTCAGTTTATGATGATAAAAAACTTATTTGATATTGATACCAGAAAATCGAAATTTGACTTACATCCATTCATTTTTCTTTCAGTCTACGGTTTCGCTTTAACTGGAAACAACTATTGCTTTTTAGTCTTTCGTGTCAACGTCCAAAGAGTCTGAGCTCCAGAACCATGGATTAGTTTTAAAGCTTTCATTACACCCGAGCAACGCCGGGCTGTTATGCTAGTATGTATATATGGTGGAGTGTGAGTACCTGTGTGCGTGAGTTTGTGCATAAATGGTTGCTCTTAATTAAAGGAAAATTCTTTGTTAAGATAATTATTAATTTTGAATAACAACTAAAGGATACACCGCGGCGAATTCGTGCCGCGAAAAGATATTTATTTTTCTTTATATACTGTTTTTATCTTTAAAAAAAAGCGAATGAAATTCTAACATAAGGTTTCTTTCCAATTTCATTTACAACGTAATTCAGTTCAAACAGTAAGACGAAACGTGTTACACTAATAAACTAAATATACCTTAGGCAAAAGCTTCTCCTCACCCGTTACGTTTGTAAAAAATAATCATTTGTAGTCTTGACGCTTTTCAATTTCGCAAATTCACACACAGACAGTATTATTAAAACAACGTTTCTCCTTTGCTTGGAACGATAATTTCCACGACATAAAATATTAAGAATCACTATCTAGAGAAAAAAAAAGAATTAGATGAGACTAACAGATGTGTAACATGACCACTAGATGTATAACATGTGTTAGTATCATGTAGGGGTCATGAGTTCAGTCCTGGCATTTGGTACTGACGCACCAAATCCAACAAAAAAAAAAAAGCAAACAATAACTGATTTCACATGATATATTACAATAATCAACAAGATAATCCATATCTACCAATCAATACACACCTGATGATGATCAGAGGGTACATAGTCGAAACGGTGTGTCTATAATAACATCTATATCAACCAAGCACCTTTTTCGGCCACCTCGATGTGGTGTAATGGTTAACAATGGTTTATCGCTAGAATCATTACAATTGTGTAGTGAGTTCGGTCTTCACTGGGTGTCCCTTACTGTCCGCCTTGTGCCACATCTAAGCGGTAATTAGTAAATCAACTATATAAATCAAGATGAAACAATAGTTCAAAATAATACCAAGATATTGAAAATTGTTCATCTCAGAAATACATATGAATTGCATTAAATAGAATTTTTTCCACTGTCATTTATCTATTCAGCATTGTTCTAATATACAGAGATTTATATATAACGTATCTCATATATATATATATATATGTGTGTGTGTGTGTGTGCGTGTGTGTGTGTGTGTGTTACGGAAATTAACGAAGATTAACGAAACTTGGTTATAAACAACCGACAATTTGAAATGATTTGTCTGAACATTATATTTTTTTATCGATAATCGTATTTAAGTAGATATTCTGTGTTTTTTAATTAAACAGTATTATATATTTATATCTACTGGCCTGATGTGATCTGGCACGTCTTAGACCTCTCGACCACGAATGACCATTAGTCTAAACGAGGATATATATATATATATATATATATATATATATATATATATATAGGGGTAATAAATCTGAGGAAATATTTATTTAGCAAATAATCCTATGTTTGTGTATTAGTGAGTTTTTTACTTAATCGAAGCTGTTTCTTAAGTGGTGTAGCATTTGTTAGTGGTTATTGTTTTATTGCTAACCCTTTTAAGCGTACTGAAGTAAATACCTGGTCAGTTGCTTTATATTAGTTTGACCTCTTTTACCATTTTTAGGGCTGACCGTTCTTACTGTTAGTTTAACCTTCTTGCCGTGTTAGTACATCTGCTCGCTTAATTTGTTTGTTAGGTCATGATTAATTATTTGTGTTTTATTTTGCATGTGTGTTCACTGTGATTTCTTTTCTTTTTTGTATGTATTCATTGGCGGCCTTAACGTGTCACTTTTTTCCGTTTGATGATTGCTGCATTATCTCTTTTTTCCCCTTTTTGCCATCTGTTATTTTTTATTTGTTTTTGTTTTTCCTCATCATCGAGTGTTTATACATGTGTATCTGTATGTGATAAGTTTAAGATGGGTTATTTTTTATTTTTGTGTTGTGTTTATATTTTTGTAGGTAATTAAATATCGGAGTAAATATTTACTTAAATGTTTACATTTTTATAATATCTCGTTTTTCTTGTTTAATAGTATACTTTGGTTTTGCTAAGTTTTCACACAAACAGTTTGCAGTTTCTGCTGTTGCTATCGTGTGGCTGTGCTCTTTTTCTGATATCCCATTTTTTGGGTGGGAGATTCATATATATTTTGATAGTGTTCTGTTGTTTTGATATTTTTTTTTTAAATGATATTTTGTGATTGTTAATTTACTTTTTGAAGGTTGTATCTGTAGCTCCTATTTAATCATTTTTGTTTGCATTTGTTTGTTACAATATATATATATATATATATATATATATATATATATATATACGAAAAAATCTATAAGTGAGCCACAACCTATCGCGGTTTCACCCTACGGATCGAACACTTTTTACGGATCGAACACCTGTGGATGCTTGACAGCTTGTTCTTGTTCCGCTGGTTTCATTTTTTTTTCACCCCCATTATCCGACGACATATTACGCCGGATTTTAACGGATTTAGGTTCTGTTTGTTCACATTTTTTCGAAGATTTAGATTAGTGTAAACTTACGGAGTCTAGGCTATTGTATTATTATTAGATATATATATATATATATATATATATATATATATATATATATAGTGCTGGCTGCTATTTTCTGAGTATGCTCGATTAATTAATCTCTGCTGGGGACTCTTTCTTTATCTGATATATTTTGTTTCTAAAACACCCGGAAAACCAACGATTGATACATACTGTGGCACACTGCTTTTTGAAGGTTGTTACTGTAGCTCCTATGTAATCATTTTTGTTTGCATTTGTTTGTTACAATATATATATATATATATATATATATTAAACGTATGCAAATATTTAATGCCATTCTGAATTTATATCAATTTTCGCATAGCAGCTTTATGTTGAATTTGTTTCTTTTGTAAAAATTTTTATGAATAAAACGGATAAAATAAACGTTTAAAATATTTAAACATTTAGGCGTGTCTCTTAAAAATCATACTATATAAAAAAAACTATATATGAAGCCACTAGTTGGAAGTTGAAACTATACAACCACAGACAATCGTTCTCGAACACCTTGTGAAATCAAACCGCCCTATCTAAACAATATTGGAATATCAAAGACAGAGGGTTCACTCCACTGAGCAGATGGAGGATTGTGAAACACGCCAGCACTCCCAACAATTTCAGGGATAGGTGCAATTTATGCCTGGAGGAGAAGTTAATGTCATAAAATATAATAACCCAAAGGAACTACTATATCAGAGGAATGAATTAATATTTAAATGTAGGTATAAAAATAAATTTAAAATAGTATAGCAAAACACTGATCGGGTTTCAAATTAATGTGAATCATATCGATTTACATGAATGGAATCTTTTTAAAAAAGTGCTGAACTTGAGAAAATTCGGGAATGAGCTGTGAATATCTTTCCACAGCAAGTGTTGTTTTATCTCAGTGATCGTTAAATGTTAAATGTTAATCCGTAGTCTTTAATGTTACAAGTATTATATATTTATATTTGTATTTTTTATTGCTTTATTTTTTATTTTTTATTTTATTTCTGTATATTTTTTCTTTATATTTTTTTTATTTTCTTATACTTTATGTTTTATTTTTTACATTTTGTTTTTTTGTATTTTATTCTTAATATTTTTATAAGTAATATATCTATATAACTTTGTTTATATGTTTAGGTTAATGGAAGGACGTTATGTTATTACCATTATTTCGTTTTGCCACCTTTCTCTTATTAAAGGTTAAGAAAAAAAACTATTTGATTTGACGGACGCGCACACATGTGTAGATGGGTCTATACATCCACAGATATGTAGGTGTATGTATGGGTATGGATATTCACGTGTACATGTATGTATGTGGGGATATGAACATATTGTTACGAATTTTGATTCCCCATTATTTATTGTTTTCAATTTTCTGTTGTATTATTATAAATATTGATTATGAATAATATCATAAATACCTAAGAGTTTTCGTTCATTCTTATAAATTTACTTATCTTTTCAATTATCGTTGCAGATTAAACACTATTATTGCCTACCTATTTTAAATAAATTACATCAAATTACGACTAACTGAAAATATATATTTTTTTTTTATAAGCGTTTCACCCCGAGCAAGGCATGTCACTGCCACTACTGTGCAGGGGGCTACGTAGAGTGGAGAAAGGCTGATTAAATATAGGAAATAACAGAGAGTGGGTGATAGGCGGGTGAGGATACTGAGAATGAGGGTTGGGTAGATGAGAGTGTTGTGAGAATAGTTGGGAGTTAGTGTGGTAGGAGGTGTCTATTGACCCTACATTTAAACACCTGGAGATTGTAACTGTCGGGAAAGCAGACTTGTGGAAGGGAGTTCCACAGGAGTGGAATTCGTATACTGTAATTTATAAGGAAACTTCATATTGTATTCCTAAGAACAAACACTAACATAGTAGACGGTTCTCTCATATATGAAATTTGCGGCAAGTCATTCCAATTCAAAGTCTTCCCTATATCGTTTTAACCGTTATCCATTGCTTTTTAATCTTTCCATATCCCCATACCCCTTAACTCTATATGTCTAACACCCCGTTTTCTGACTTCGAAGGCACTTCTTGTCGGGGAAGAATTATAACATAAATTAAATGGGAAAGCGATCCGGGTGGGGGATGTGATGTTTAAATGAGAACGGGGTTTTCTTTTTCTTTTTCCTTTTTTCTTTTCTAAGTTTTTAAATTCCTCCCTTCCTCACACGTATCAATCGTCAACCCGCCCATATCCTTTTTGTGGGTCTATTTTTCGATTGAACGAGAACCATTTCATATATAAATGTCACAAATGTCCGTCCTAATATGGACATGTGGGCGTCTACGAAAAATCAAATAAAAGTGAAGAAATTTTTTTTTTTTTGGGGGGGGGGAGGGGGTGATATTTCGATTACCCATTGTTGTACCATTTGGATCTGAAGAGCCGCGCTAAGAACACCAAAGCGGTGAAATATGTATCATCCAGACTAATAATCAGAAATCCGTTATAAAATATTACTCTGTTAAATAAATGAATTTAACATTGAGTTCTCCCGAGTTCGTCTCTTTTGGAATTTACCCGGATTACATACCAAGTGTACTACATATATATATATATATATATATATATATATATATATATATATTGTCATCTGCAGGCAGATCTGTTTCGCCGTATCACAGCTCATCAGTACGTTAGACTCCGATTGCTTTTTTACCCAGGATTGAAACCCGACCGAAATGTCGTCAGTCGGTGACTCTACCCCTGGGCTATGGGCGTTTGGTGGAAGTAGGCAGATTTTTAGCGCATATTATTATACGCGCCCAATAGCTAGAGCGCTCTAATTCATTTCACTGAATGAGCGATGCGTACACGTCAGAGTAGCTACTGTTTATCAAAGTCTACTATTTTCCAGAGTGCTCAATCAGGGTGTGAGAGCGTAAATATTGTCATATATATAATCTCGGCTGCTTTTAATCTAATAAAAATCAAAGAGATGGCTCGCTGCATTAGCAGCCAACCACATCATCTCGGAGAAATTTTCATCTGAAAAGATGAAACTGTCCACATGAAGCTGCCGATCGGTAGCACAATATCACAAATCATCGTGACCGATGATTTCAGTGTATTCAAATTGTTGAACACATAGGAAAAATAGGGCCTGTTCTGCAAAGTGGTAGTATGTACCAATCGTTGAAGTTGTTGCCATGTACCCTGGATAAATGTTACGTTGTAGGTTACTGCTTATATATATATAAGACAAATATATTATGCTCTAATTACGATAGAACTCTCTAAAGAGGACAAGTTTAAAAACAGATACCACTTCAGATACCGGTGACTGGTGTGTGTATACACTGCTTATATATAACACGCTAAAATTTCCCATCTCTCATTCTATACACCTATTGCTTAGGGAATATAGACTCTGATTGACACTAAATTGGTCGAGTTTTGATCCCTGCCAGAAGCAAGTAGATGTCTAGCCAAACTGATAAGCTGTGATACAGCAAAACAAGCTTGTATCTGGATAACAAATATATATATATATATATATAGTGGAACTTTGAGATACGAATTTAATTCGTTCCATGACCGCCGTCGTATCTCAAATAAATCGTATCTCAAAGCAATTATTACCACTTAAATTAAAAGAAACCGAATTAATCTGTTCCAAGGGTAAGAAATTAACCAAAATATCCTAAAATTATACATAAAATTATCTTATATATAACTAAAATCATATACCGTATAGTAATTATAGAGTAAAAACACCAATATGTATAGATTACAATAATAAATGTTAATAAAAACAATGAAATGTTGAGTTGTACTCACGAGTTGAGCGAGCGCCAACAGCAAACGGGATGCATTCCCGGAGTGGGGAGGGAGAGAAGCTAGGCTACCACAAGCAACGGGGTTACTATGGGCAAGATAAACATGGCGGGGAGGGAGAGAAGCTAGGCTACCACGCACACACGAGACTAGAAAGGCCAAAATATTCACAAATTAGTTTTAATCTTTAATAAATTACTTTTTAATCCTTAACAAATTAATTTCATTCAGTTATATTTTTTTCTGGTGTTGAGTTGTCCCGAGTTTGAGTTAACAGGGCGCAAATCAACAGTGTTGACTTAGCGATGTTGACTTGCTGGTGTTGTGTTTTTCTGCACCCGTCAAGGCAACCCGCTGCGGCGCCTTTCTTCTTCTTCTTCTTCTTCTTCTTCTTCTTTATGCCTAGTTTTTTTCAAGACGTAGGCGATCATAGCTTTCTATGCTTCCCTATCCCTGGTGGCTCTTTGCACGCTTTCTCCTGTTGCACCACGCAACCCCCGTTCTGTCGTCCATCTGCTCAGGCCCTTCAAATATGTTATCCGCTGCTTTCTCCTGTCTCTTTTTCCCTCTATCTGGCCTGTTAGTATCAGGTTCTCCAAGCCCTTCTTTCTCATTGCATGTCCCAGGAACTTTAGCAGTCTTTTTTCTGATTCTCAGTATTAATTTCCTTTACGTTTCGATCCATTCTCCAAAACCTCATCATTGCTCACATGTTCGATATATTTCCCAATAACTCTAAATATTTAGTGATAATAAACAAAAGAACGCGTGGAGAGCCATGCTTTAATAAATCTGGCTTAAAAATCGTAGGACACAAAATTATATTTGTCGATATTTTAACTTCTTTTATGTGACGTTTCCATTCATAACGTGGGCGATCACAATTACTAGTTCTTTGAAGATCTTCGTATTTTTTGTTTTTGTTATCTATCCTAATCCCTGGTGATTCAACTATTTACGAAATCTGCTAGTTATGTTATGCTCGCTGTCTTTCTTGCTTTTAACATACCCTGTAAGTGTCAAATTTTCCTATCTGTCTTTTCTCGGTATATGCTCTAGAAATTTCAACGGTTTTTTGGTGATTCTAGCTGTAAGTGTATTTTTTGTTTAGATTGTCCTTAAAACTTCCTCGTTGCTCACAAGTTCAATCCATGAGATTCTCAGTATCTTTCTGTAGACCGACATTTCCGCTACCCTAAATCTCTGCTTAATCTGTCATTGTGTTATAAACCTGTCGTATTTATTTATACTGCAAACCAAAATCGTTAGTGTCTTTACTGATAAAATACGGACACGGATACAGATAAATATTACATTTTTTTATTCTTCTCGGTGATAATGGTGTAGAGTAGAGTGTGGTCGAAGAGATATCACACACGTAAACTAGGACAGTTGACTAGTTAGAGTTGTCTTCTTTTCCCTGCGTTCTCGCCGAGATCTTGCCTGTCTCTTTCTCTAGAACGTCGCTTTTACATAAGTCGAATTTCACTCGATTGCGTCATGTTTTTTTTGTTACATTTTAATTATTCTTATTGTTTTTGGCCACTGCCTTTCCATAGTGTATATTCTCAGACCTTGTTCTTGGCCACTGCCTTTCCATAGTTTATGTTCTCTGACCTTGAATACGGCTGCTTACAAAAACACAACATTTCTTCAAAGCAAAGTCTTGTATTCTTAATTTTCCAAAAATAATATTTATTTCAATGTAAATACATTTTTGTTTGTTTATTTCTTGATATAGTGAACAGCTGTCTTAACACGATTTCGACTGACACCCGGAGTTTGCATTACGGATTTTTCAAAGCAATATTCGTTCACTGTAAGCACACTTTTTATTTGCCAGCATGCATTCCTCTATTAAATAATATTTGTTTAATGTAAAAACACTTCTTTTATGGTCACAGAATATATAACAATCCTTCCATAACAATTAAATTGCCAAGCATTCACTGCTATATAGAAGGATCAGTTACATAACAGTACAGGTTTTGTTTCTTTATTTCTACTTGTTCTGTTTCTTAACACTTTGCATGAATTTTGAAAGGCATCTTACGATATTCCAATATGATTCCAGATTTCAGTGTTTCGTTTACCGTTCTCTGTTCAAAGATTTCGTAGCTATTTAAATACTTGAATGTGTCGCAAATTTGTTATCTTAGACTATTCCTTCGAGCTAAGGCTTTTATTTGAAATTCATATTCATATGAGATATGGGATTATCTCTGTTGTATCCCGTCTCGTAGGATTTGGATTATTTTTAATCAGCGTTTCGATATGGTCACATACAGCATTTGGAGGCCTGTTGTAACGTTCTTTGTTTCCAGATAAAATGTCCATATATTGAGCTATCAAAGCACTTACAAAACAGTGGTTTCAGTTAAGAATACAACTGTTCTCAGTGGCGATAGTGGAACTATGAGAATGGGAGGGCCACTTAAGAACCAAAATTTTTTGGAGGAGAGGGCCAAACTCAAGCAGCAGCAGCATTTTTAAACTACATCACTATCGTAAACACAACTTACGAATATGTTTGAGTATAAGTATGTTAGTGCCATACGTGATACATGCCTTGGGCGATCATGTTTCGAAAGAGACATGACTGACTGGGCAGAAGATTATGTTGCAGTAGGTTGCCATTGCTTTATGCGGTAGACTGGTTGCCAGCCAAGGCTATAGAATTCAGTATGTTCTATTATTTAACCCATAACTGGAGGGAAGCGACGGATTAATATCTTTTCCAAGGGTATTTGTGCGTAAGTGAATGCAAGGAATTCGACTGGAATTCGAACTCGAATTAGTATGTTACTTCACTAAATTATTGACCAATTCTTTCACTCGGCCACTGATTGCCTATGTATCTACATATCAAGTTGGGGGCGTTATTTCTAATTAACGTCTTTCTTCAGATAGGAAAATATGACGGTTAAGTCTCTTTCCCTACTTAACAGCATGTCAAATTCTATCTATTTGGTTGTTTTATTTTGTTTATTTTTCTTTGAAACTCCTCTCTGTATGTTTCCTTAAAATCTATATGAAAAAGAAAACGCAAAGAGCAAAGTTCTGAAGATTAAATCTTACTAAAATCAGAAACTGATCAGTTTTTAAAAAATTTGAAAATTATAAAAGCAAGAGGCCAGCCAAAATTCTGGAGGGAGGAGGATTGGCCCCATTCTGCCCCCTGTAGAAGCACCACTGACCTTTCTCCCCCTATCAACTACTAGTTTGTGGTGATAGCAAGCAAAAGCGAAGGACCTGGTGTTTGCGCTTTCACGACCAAAAAGCAAATGATCAAAAGTCGTCGCTGCGCTGCAGGCTCTGCGCAGATGTTCCGGTTGAAAACTAAAAATTAATTAAGTATTAAATTTCATCAGCCAATGGGAAGCCCAGAAATAAATACAAGTGTAAAATCCCAAATGAGCTGCTGTGATCCAAAAAGAAGATATAAAAAGCGGATACAAAAAGCATCGATAGGCTGACCGACTAGAGGAGAAGAGAGTAATTAGTAGCCCTTTCAGTAGATCTGTTTCAATACTATATTGAATCCATAGCAAAATCTACTGCTAAGAAGATTGAGTCACTATGTCGATCCAGGATGTTTTTTCCACCTGAATCCTTCCTGCATATATACAAGTCAACCATCCGTCCGTGCATGGTGTACTGCTGCCATTTATGGTCAGGTGCCCCTGCCATTCTCCTCAGTGTTCTTGACAAGCTCCAAAGGAGAGTCTGTAATGTGATAGGTACTGATCTGGCGACTCGACTGCAGCCACTTCCCCATCGTCGAAATGTGGCCTCTCTTTGTTCCATTTGAGGTCTGAGGACAGGGTAAGTCCGAGAAGGTGTAGTGTATTACTCTCATGGAGAATCACTTCGTCCATGCTTATGGGAGGCAGAAGAGGTTGCCTGTAATGGTTGACAGACAACAGCTTAGATGAATTGAAGTTGACAAGCCACTTCTTGCCCCAGTTCACCACAGAGTGTAGATCTCGCTCAAGGTCAGCAGCGAGATTATGTCTGTCCGCCACGACAGGTTTCTTACTGGAGCGAGAGTATATTGTAGTGTCATCTGCGTAGATGCCTACTTGGGACTGAAATTGAAACTCTGTTCTCCGATTAACAATTCCGAGCCAGTATCCTTTAATCCACCTGGAAATCTAAGCTTACGTCACCTGGTATTACTAAGACGTCACCCATGTAGATACTTACCAGGCTTGATGTTGCTTAATATTAATAATACTACAGGAACCGATGTTTTAACGTCATTGTGGCCGTAAGCCCAAACCGGGAGATTAGGCTTAAGGAATAACCTTCTGGTTCGGATATAAATCTGAATCACATACCATCAGTTCGTGCCCCAGGGCAAGGTTTTTTGTTTCTGTGTGAACAAATCACACGCGAGGTAAATTGGTGATTGATGCCAGTCCATTAAAAGAACGTCGCGTAAAACTTTAGCTTCTGCGTGTGTCTGCTTCTGTCTTTCTCGCCTTTGAAAAGCAGAGCTGACAGCCAATTATTATTCTCTAGAAAATTGTTACTCAGAAACCTGCTTACGTCAAGTAGTAAAAACATCTTACGACTTTTCTTTTTGTACGTCGTGAAATTATCAGTCGAAAAGCTGCCATTTTATAATTTTTTACAACAATGTTTTTACACTTTCAAGAAGACCACGCAAAGGAATGTTCCTCATAGAATTATACACCAAGCTTTGCGAAATAAGAAGGACAGTTATTAATAGGCTATCAGATAATGTAAAGAGCCTTTCGTTTCAAATTAAAGAACTATAGGGAAAACTTCATATCTGCAGTCTTGTCAAGAATATAGAAATGTCCAAGATTTGCTGTATTTTACTTTATTTATTCATTAAATATTTTCTTTAATCGAATTAATCAAATTGCATGGACTTCGATAAAAATCAATATCACTTCTTCAAGTTGAACAGCTGTATGACGTCATCAAGCGTTGAAAAGAAAATCATTGAATAAAAACAAAAGACGAAATAATAGATGGCAGAGAAAAGTAACATCTCTTCTTTTTTGCGCATGCGTGATCCATCTGAACAAGTGCGAGCGAGACAGAAGCGTGCTTTAAATACACGTGTCGTAGAAAGGGATTCATAATTACTCACCCGACGAAGAAAGTTTTTTTTAGTGTCATTTTTATTAAGGATTTTTTAGTCATTAAATCTGGCTTTTTTTTTTTTTTTTTTGCCTTGAGTACACACAAACTAATATTCAAGAAATATTAAATAATGACACATCGCTACACTAACTGGACTAAAATATAAACATCTATGTTTACTGCAAGTAAATATTAGCACAGTGGGTACTGCGATTACATGTTACGATTTCAAAAAAGAATAATTTCTTACTTTCGTAAGACAAATATAATGAAAATTGTATGATAATTATATTTAAAAAATAGAAACATGAAAAAAAGCTGTTTGTTGAATTTTGGTTTAAAATGATATGCATAAATTTACAAATAAATATATATTTATGATGATCGGACTGTTGATCTCATTTTTATTGCCATATTCACGGTATATTTCGATCGTTGTACAAGTTTTGGTTAAAAGTTAAAATCACCTGAAGGAGCTAAAACAGCCGAAACCTGACAAAATAAAATTAAAGATGAAGACAACAGTCTAGACAATGTAGATAATTTAAATAATTACAATTCTTTAACTGAGAAGAATAGACAAAAATTATATATATATATGATAAAATACTCGAGTACCTCTACATCAAAATCAACAAAATTTATAGGAGTGTAGCAGCAAAAATATTAATGTTTATATAACAAACATTTAATGCCATTTTTTTCTACCAATTTCCTGTCAGTAAACTTATATTGAAAGGTTTATTTTACAAAATATTCAATGAATACAACAGATAAATTTAAAAATAAGTACACAGCGAAAGGATGTGAGTTGTGGTACAGTGGATATCGACTCGGAACGAGAAACCGGGGAGCCGAGTTCTAATTCCAACTGAATCCATTGTATTCACTTACTCACAAATGCCCTTGGGAAAGGTATTAATCCGTCTCTTCCTTCCAGTTATGGGTTAAATAGCAGGACAGATTGGGTTCTATAGCCTTGGTCGGCAACCAGTCTACCGCAGAAAGCAATGGCAACTTACTGCGGGATAATCTTCGGCCCAGTCTTTCGAGACATGATCGCTCAAGCGTGTATCACGTATGGCACTTAAACTGACTGACACAGCGAAAAGCGCATCTGTAAGAAAAAATACATCAACTTCCTTGTTGAATTTCACCATCACATCAGGGAACTTATTAGGTAATTGGAAAGGATCAGTATAAAATTAAATAGGTAAACTATGTCTATATTATTTGATAAAATATAGTTAGATGAAGAGAAGACATGATGGTTATATATATATATATATATATATATATATATATATATAAAACGTAGAATATTTGGTATTTGAGTCAGGTAAATTCCGATAGAGACGAACTCAAAGCCAAAAGCCCCTGCTCGTCAGACCCTATATATATATATTTCAATTATTTGAACATTATTTTTAATCGATACTCGTATTTTAGTAGATATTCCATTTTTAATCAAACAGTATATTTATTTCTACCTGCCTGATTATTTGCGATAATTTTTTACGAAAATGTGTATCATTCGGCAGAATTCAAACTTGCGATCTTTATCAACATAGGGAAAACCACCAATTGTCCTGGTGAATCTTTAACCACTCAAACACGAATGATTCCACAGTCTAACGAAAGTGAAATCAAGCCTTATATAACACAGGTTTCGAGTCCTATGTTGCTAGGAATCGCAGGTTCGAATCCTGCCGAATTATATACAGTTTTGTAACAAAATTTATCCTAAATAATCAGGCGGACATTATATATATATATATATATATATATATATATATATATGTTTGATTAAAAACAATATCTACACAAATACGAGTATCGATTAAAAATAATGTTCAAACAAATAAATTGAATATGTCGGTTGTTAAAACCATTTCGTTAATCTTTGTGATTTTCCGTAACACACACACTCACACACACACACACACACACACACACACACATATATACATATATATATATATATATATATATAGTATATCGAGGCAGCTGATAATTTTCTAAACACATATTGTTAAATATAAGAGACAATGAATGTCTATTATGTTTAATCACTAGCCGTTCTAAACATCGTATTTTGGCTTTAATTTCATGTGAAAATAAAGACAAAAATTCTCCTACATTTGGATAATTTTTATTAATTTTCTCCATTGAAAAAATTACCAAAATGTTGAAAAACTTTGTCTTTTTTTTCACCGGAAATTAAAGCCAAAATACGATGTTTAGAACCGCTTATGATTAAACGTAATAGACATTCATTGTCTCTTATATTTAACAGTATATTTTTAGAATATATATACATATATATATATTATAGACTTTAATAAATTATCTGTAAAATATAGTTTCATGTGACAACTCACTTAGTTACTGATGTCGTAGAGAAAAGAAATAAATAAAATAAAATGACGATGTTCGCTTGCTTTCTTTCATTTTGGTCCATCGACTTTGGATTTTTGAGTATTTCATATTAATCTTTTCTGAATGACATTTTTTTTCATACTCTACATTTTATCGTTCATATTCTGGTCGGGTAAAATCGATATAACCTATCTCCGATACAGCGTCAGTCATTTACCTCAAAATTATTACATCAACTTTTGCGATTATCTGTCTTCACTCCTGACAAAACTCACACAAACACACGCACATACATATATGATTAGAATATTTACGAAACTTTTCTTATATATATATATATATATATATATATATTTGTTTTTCTTTAATCCGAAGTGGAAGAGTAGGAAGGTAAATTCCAAGAACTTGATCCTAATCAATATTAAAAATTTTTAAGATTAAAAAGTGATGCAGGCAGAGAGCTCAATGTATTAAGATTACAGAGACAATATATATTAGAGAACATTTTCAAAATTCAAAGGTGTCGGATGTACCTTTCGACATAGGATCTCTAATAGAGCGACGTAGAGTCTCTATTAGAGAATGTCGCTGACGTGACGTAGAGTCTCTATTAGAGATCCTATGTCGAAATGTACATCCGACACCTTTGAATTTTGAAAATTTTCTCTAATTTTTATATATATATATATATATACATACATATATATATATATATATAGATAGATAGATAGATAGAAAGAAAACTTATAAGGTTTATCACTTAGCTGACTGGTTCTACATTCAGCATCCCAACTTTAGAAGGACACTCTTGCGATCATTCCGTCAACTCGTCAGGAGACATTATATATATATATATATATATATATATAAATAAAAAATAATTTTAATTATATGTTTATTTTATGCTCAACGATTTTCACGACTATGATCTAACATTGCCTGATGAGGAGATAGAAATCTCGAAACATAGAAATTTCCTAGTCTTAATGTGTTTTAATTAAAAAACAATTTTAATTATATGATTATATTATGCTCTACAATATTTATTGTATTGAACACTTTAAAAAAATGTAAATTCCAAAGAACTCGGAAACTGTTGATTCTCTTTACCTGGATTTATATATATATATATATATATATATATATATATATATATATATATATATAGTATCGAATTAGAAAGGAAGACTGTAAAAACTTCTATAAAAGTGTATTTTTATACTTTCATAATGTTTTAACTGCAGTTTGCGGGTTAACTATTTGCCCATAGCTGAGACCCTAACAGGTACTACCACTCCGGGTTAAGTTGGATCTTGGAACAACACAATTAAGATGTGGTTCCATGCTTTTCACAACCTCCCAATCAGAGGCCTTGCTGCCGAATGCAATTTACCGTCATGCCCAGGACACGTTCAAAACCCTAGAATTTAAAATAAAGACAAAATCCAATCAAAAACTAGTAAATTTCATAGATATAACATTCAAGCTAAGCAACAGAATTTACAAGCCATACAGAAACGTAAATAACAATCCAGTATTCAGAAACAAACCAACCACTCTAAGCAGCTCCATCTTATTCTAGCAAATATTCATATTTAAAAACAAAATAATCTCAACAAATTCTAGAAGACTAAAATATTCAATGAAAAAAAAAAACATATGTATCAGCCCGAGAAAGAAGTGCATATTTAAACAAGCTCTAATACAAAAACGAATACAATTTAAATTCTTCAAACAAGATTCAACAGAAAACGAAATATTATCTGGTTCACCATCATACTACGGTACAATAAAAACAAAAAGTATTTTTTCAAAACACTTGAAAATTCACTTCCCTAAAAACGGCAAACTATCAAAAATCATTATCAAAATTGCAATCGAACTCAGATACAGCTGCATGGATAACGTGGACAAATTAATACCAAAACATAATAAAAGAACGCTACTGAATCAATAACAATCACAACAAAAGCAACCAACAAAATATTACCAATAAATATAACTGGCGAAAAAAAGAAAACTCTCCCTTAACAACAAATATTTAACCAGTAACCCAATATGCAAAGCTACCGTATAAATAATATTAATATCGAAGAAAAGTTTTCATATGCGACGCAGAAAAAACATTTAAATAATAATATAGCAAACACTAAACGTCAATTAAAATATAAAAATACACAAGCAAAACAAATCTATCAAATTTCATACAATTTTTCATCTTCAAAATTTCATATCAATTTTTCATCTTCAAAAAGACTATATATATATATATATATATATATATATATATATATATATATATATATATTAATCTTCAGCAATGAATTGAATACTTTCGGTGACTGGCGTGTGTATAGACCGCTTATATATAACACGCTAAAATTTCCCCTCTCTGATTCCATGCTCAAATTGCTTAGAGAGCAGCGATTCCGACACCAAATCGGTCGAGTTTTGATTCCGGACAGAAGCAAGTGAATGTCTAGCCACACTGACCATCTGTGATTTAGCGAAAAAGCTTGTATGTGAATGACTAATATATATATATCCTTATTTATCTGTAAATTCAGATAAAACTTAGTGGGGAAATAGCCATTTTCAACATGTCACTTTAAGGCATGCATTCTTCGACCCCTTCTAAACAGAGAATGAAGAAAATTCTAAGCCCAGGTGTTAGTTTAGGTAAAGGAAGCGGTTGGAATTTATTGGTTTATCATTGGGTTGGGCAAGGGGACGGAGCTAGTAGTAATTTCCCTTAGTAGTGGGAGGTATGTGACCTGATACTAGGGTTAGCAGGGTAAGTGGTGTAGAGGTAACTGCTTGGTCAACTTTAAAAATATTTTGCAGCTTTTTTACCGGGACTAAATGGGGGAATAGGATAATTATTGTAATTCATATTTCTAATTATTGTAGCTTATATTTATTTTTATGGCAACACATACTTATGATCTCCCTTCGTTTGTTAAAGAGAATATATTGGTCTTGAAATTAAAAAAAAATATTTTTTAATTTTATATATATATATATATATATATACATATGAAGTGTCTAATCAAGAACACTTTTAAATTCATAACTGAATCCTATTCAACATATACAGAAAATAAATCAATCCATGCAAAGTAATTCAAGTACTAATTTTTGCATTTGTATATAAATAGTTGTCACAACATAAAACCCTAATATTTCCCTTCATAAAGTCTCTCAGAGAATGAAACGCTTTGGCCAAGATAAGTTTTCATTCTATCTTCATTAATATTATAATTTACAGAAATATTTAATCTGGAATCCCCCCCCCACACACACATATATATATATATATATATATATATATATATATATATATATATATTGTATATTTTGGCAACACTCTCTCTTTTATGAAGGTTTAAATAAAGATGACAGACTACTTTTGTATTGATCACTTTTTAAAGTAAATATGAATCTGTCGAATATCCTTCCATTTGTAACTAATACTCATATATATATATATATATATATATATATATATATATATATATATATAAGAGATAATGGCAACCTGTGTAAACGGTGAGGATAATCAAAAAAGATTTCATCTAATTAATATACGATGAAAATATCAATTAGATATAAATAGAGAGCTCAATGTTTTTATCCAGAGTAAATATATTGAGAGCAAAACTCAACAGATAATTAAACGGTTATAAATACAGTATTTTTTTCAAATATTTTCACAATTGCCTCGTTCAGACCGTTGATCAATAAATAAAGGTTAATTTGACTCAGAATAAAAAAGGTTTATAAGAGAGGGATTTTGAAACCTGAAATCAATTTGGAATTGATACATCAAAGTACACATAAAACACAATACAGAATAAGGAATTAAATCATATATAAAAACCATAATACATTATACAAACGCAAAAAGAAAGAAAGCAAAACATGCTCAAAACAACACCCTTCATTTTAGACGCAGGATTACACTTGTATATAAGGAGGAAAAAAAGAGAAAAAGTTAGTATGTATTCTTTGGGGTGAAATTCTAAAATGAATCTTCTCTCTGATTAGTTAAAAGAAACACACATACAAATTTTATATCTTCCTACATACATTAGCAGCAAACCGAATTTTATTTTTTATTTAAATGTAAATCATTTGCACAACCAACTCCTAACATTGCCTGATGAAGCCAATCTATCTTGAAACATAGAAATTTCCGTGTCGCAATGTACAATTAATTCATAATTATATGATTATATTAAGCTCTATAATATTAATTGTATTGAGCACTGCTTAGAATAAAATAAATGCCGGGGTACTCAAAATAGTAAAACCTTGACTCCTCTTCAGCTGAATATATATATATATATATATATATATATATATATATATATATGCTTCTTATTACTATGAACTTTATTAGTGTGTCCATGTGGTTGAGTTATTACAAATTGGACGCAGTTTAGAAGGATGATAAAGGATTTTGACTTCTCAATCAAAGTACATTTATTTGGTCAGATTTTCTCGAAAGTCATAACTGTTTTGTAATAATTAAGACATTTATCGTTTTGGACTAATACAAATATAATTCAAAAGCGTTCCGACAGAGGATGGAAAATGCAACATTGCGATGCGAAGAAGCATTGGTATGGCCATGGACGCATTTCTAAAGTTAACCAAAGTACTGAGAGACAGGAAAATCTCATTAGAAACAAAGAAAAGAGAGCTGGACTGCTATGCGATGTCTGTCCTTTGGTATGGCCTTGAATGTTAGACAATTTCTTCAAGGATGAAGGAGATGCTCGAGGCAGCAGAAATGTGGTTCTACAGAAGGATGATGAGGATACCATGGACCGAAAACGTGTGGAACGACGAAGTGTTAGTGATGATGCAAATGAGAAGAAAACTAATACTTACCATCAGGAAGAGACAACTGAGATTCCTGAGACGTGTAATGAAGAAGGAGGGCCTGGCGAATATAATACGGATAGAAAGAAAGAGATAGAGGAAAGCAGCGCGAGGTATATTTGATAGGTTGGAGCAAATGGATAGTGGAACGGGGTTTGGGAGAGATATTAAAAGGAATATATTGTGAGCCACAAAAGATAGGGTCAAGTGGAAGTCCATGATCGCCTACGTCCTGAAGGCACACGGCAAATGAAAAAGGAAGAGTTGTTTTAGCTGTAATTGTAACACATTTTATGAAAAGCTTAGATTAATTATTTTCAATTGTTGTTTTGATAAGTATGTACAGTAATATATCTCGATTCCTATAAATACTTTCATGGCTTCTGCTCGGATGAGTTTAAGTCACTGATGCCTCCTCAACAGGTGTTTACTCGTGCAACCAGACTGGCAACTGGGTCCCACCCATTCACAGTCAGGTTAGCCAAATACAGACGACAATTCTACTCCTGCAGCTTCCTCTCTCGCATTTCCCGCCTGTGGAACTCACTCCCGTATTCTTGCTTTCCTGACGGCTACAACCTCCAGAAATTTAAATGCAAAGTCAATACTCATCTACTAACCACTGGACTCTAGCTCTCTCCCCTCCCCTGTATAACCTTCCCTTTCTCTCCGCCTATGTATCTGTCATCGCACCTTCTTTCTCAGCTTTTTATTGTTCCTTTCTAACTAGCTTGTACTCCTCACTCTTTTCTAATTAATCTTTTTACATTTATGTAACCCCCTGCACATCAGTGGCGTTTCAATTTGCTTGAGTGGTTCATCTTTCTCACGTGTTCATTTCATAAGATTCTCAGTATCCTTCTATAGAACCACTTTTCTGTTACTTCGAGATTTTTGTTGCTTCAAGTTCTTTGGAGATTGTTCAGCAGTTGCTTTTATAAAGGAGGGCAGATACTGTACCAGAAATGGTAACTAAGGACTTCTCAGGAAAAGTCGCTGTGTAAGCCTGAGTTTGTTCATATAGATGTTGAATAAACACAAATATGCCTGAGTCAGCTTCTTCAACAGTGACTGACTAGCTGCCCTTGCAGACAGACATTTACGAGCAGTCATACAAGGCTAATATATGATTTCCAGTTTTATGAACTACTAGCAGTATAGCCCGGCGTAATGAAAGCTTTAAAACTAATCCATGGTCCTGAATCTCAGACTCTTTTGTTGGCACGAAAGACTAAAAAGCAATAGCTGTTTCCAGTTAAAGCGAAACCGTAGATTGAAAGAAAAATGAATAGATGTAAGTCAAATTTTGATTTCCTAGTATCGATATCAAATAAGTTTTTTCGTCGTAAACTGAATTTTGAAGGCTAAATATGTCCTCTGAGTAAATGGTATCATGGCTGAGACTAAGAACTACAATTATAACTACTTAGAGCCAAATCCGAAGCAAAAACTAAAATAAAAGGGCTGAAAAAATACAGACATACAGGCAGATAAACAGACACACACACAAATATCTTGTCTTTTATATATATATATATATATTATCGATTTTCTGCACTATTGTAAGAACTGCAACCTTGAAACTTCTGAATATCGTTTCTTATGTCTTTGTCTATGAGTGTATCAAATTTGATTAAAATCCGACCACTCCTTCTATAACCAGATTTTTTCGATTATCGATTTTCGATATTTATCAGGGATAGCTCGACACAAAACCTAGCCAAGAACACTCGCAGACGCTTATAGTACAACTGTGTAAATTTTCAAGAAAATCGGTTCAGCTATTTCAGAGTCTATAGGTAACGGACACACACACTCACACACAGACACACATACATTCACACACAAAGTTCCATTTATAAATAAGTTTAGATTTAGATAGATAGATATTTCTTCTCTCACAGAATAACTCCACTCCCTATTTTTTACAGACTTTTGGTTTGCGCTTAGCACACACACATACACCCACACACTACACACACACACATACAAACGGATTTTATTTTTACCTATATTTAAATCAACTCCAGCCTTCTTGAATACTTTCACTTTCCTCGCGTTGCTGTAACTGCTTTCATATTAGCTTAAGGAAATAATTCGCGTAGTTTGTTTGTGCTTGTTTGAACCCATGTGACCTAGACACAGCGGGAATAAGAGGAAGGAAAAAATGCACAAAAATAAATTGGAAATACGAAAAGGACAGCACCCCCATTTCTGGAATATTTTCGGCTAGCCACTTCCGCACAACACTTATGCACTTTTTCCGTCTCTACAGATAGAAGACGGGCGCTCTGTTATTGGATTCTATCAAATTAGCCCTGTCAACAAAAGAATTTCTGCCGGCCTTTTTCGACAGAGATCGATGGCCTTTCCCACTGCGCATGCGCTGGTACGAGTGCACAAGTATATTTCAATATCAAATTATAAGCGGAAACCTCAGACCATTGCTGGCGGAGGCAACGCTTCTAAGAATTAAAACAAAAAAGGATACTATGATTTCCTTGTTTACGGCATTGGCAAAAGCGAAAATAAATAAATAAAAACAATGACATAGTCAATGACATGTCACTTCGGTTCCATTAGAATAATTGTCAGCAAATTTTCATCGGAAAGCCAATATCTATGTCTGACAAGCAATTCCTGATTAGCTTTTAATTGTCTTTTGGACAGTGATTCCTCTCTTAACGACTGGGTTTTGTTTGGTGAACGTGGTGATCACTGAGAAAATGTACGTGACAGCTATTTCAGGGATACTTCGTGTGTTAACCAAGTATTGCTTATTTTAGGTAGAGTGTTCATTCAGGACGTACGCGATCATGGCCATCCGCATCATCCTATCCCTTATAGCTGTTTTGGTATTTCGTCCAAACCCTTCTCTGCCAACCATTTATTCAAAGTTCAATCATATATGTCACGCGCTGTTTTCCCCTGACTCTGTTTCCCTCTATTTGCCCTGTGAGTATCACGATCTCTAAGTCTTCCTTCCTCATTGCATTTCCCAGTGACTTCAAATTTCTCTTCCTAATCTTAAGATTAAGAATCCTTTTTTATATGTTTCTATTTAAAAACCTCGTCGTTGCTCACATGTTATGGTCCATGGTATCCTCAGCATCCTTCTGTATAACCATATTCCTGTTGATTTGAGTCTTTTCTTCATCTTTGAGGAGACTGATCAACAATCTCTGCCATAGAGAAAGACATATATTATGTAAGAGTTCAGTCCTATTTTCTTAGACAGTCTTACTGTTACTGTTACACCGTTTATAACATTTCTAATTTATTTATAAACTAGCAGTATAGCCCAGTGTTGCTCGGGTATAATAAAAGCGTTAAAACTGGTCCTGGAGCTCAGACTCAGCCTAAAGAATATTTGTGTGAAGTTTGGTGAGAATCGAATAAAAAATGTGGATTTGTATAAAGGACATACTGACAGATAAACAGACACACACACAAACATCTTGCCTTTTATATATATATATATATTATCGATTTTCTGCACTATTGTAAGAACTGCAACCTTGAAACTTCTGAATATCGTTTCTTATGTCTTTGTCTATGAGTGTATCAAATTTGATTAAAATCCGACCACTCCCTCTATAAACCGATATTTTTCGATTATCGATTTTAGATATTTATCGAGGGTACCTCGACGCAAATCATAGCTAAGAACACTCGCAGACGCTTATAGTACAACTGTGTAAATGTTCAAGAAATCGGTTCTGCCGTTTCGGATTCTTATAGGTAACGGAGACACAGACACACACACATTCACACACATAGACAAAGTTCTATTTTTTTTTTTTATAAGCGTTTCACCCCGAGCAAGGCATGTCACTGCCACTACTGCGCAGGGGGCTACATAGAGTGGAGAACGGATGATTAAATATAGGAAATGACAGAGGGTGGGTGATAGGCGGGTAAGGATACCGAGAATGAGTGTTGGGTAGATGATAGTGTTCTGAGAATAATTGGGAGTTAGTGTGATAGGAGGTGTCTATTGACCCTACATTTAAACACCTGGAGATTGTAGCTGTCGGGAAAGCAGACTTGTGAAAGGGAGTTCCACAGGCGGGAAGCGCGAGAAAAGAAGCTGTTGGAGTAGAATTTACGGTTACATCTTATTTGTTTAACTGTAAAAGGGTGGGACCTAGTTACTAATCTAGTATCTCGTGTGAATTCGTGCTTAGGCGGCACCAGTGATCTAAGCTCATCGGAGCAGTAGTCATGAAAGTACTTGTAGAAGAGGCACAGGGAAGCCACATCACGCCGGTGAGAGAGTGGTTGCAGCCGGTGTGCCAAGTCAGTATCAACCCCGTTACAGATCCTCCTTTGTATTTTGTCAAGAAGCCCAAGGAGAGCAGCTGGGGCACCTGACCAGATATGACAGGAATATTCAATACACGGACGGATGGTAGATTTGTATATGTGCAGAATAGATTCAGGTGGGAAAAACTTCCGGGCCCTGCACAGGGAGAAGTTTAGATTATTATACAGTACAGTGATGTACTAAAGAAAAAAAGTAATAAAAAACCGTCTAGAATCATATTTATATGTGTGAATTATTTCGGTTTACAGACTGTCAATATCGTGCAAGTCAATTTATATATGCTTTTCATTATATTAAGTCATCTGATTTATTTTGGAAAACGAGAAAATAATTAGCAATCAAAAGTTTTGTATAACACAAAATACTGACTGGTTGGATTTTAAATGAGATTCTATAGCTAGACGTAAATACGGGGGTTGCTAAACAGGTAAGTCGTTAAGTGAAGAGTGGTTATATCCGGAAGCAGAATGTGGAAATTGAAAACAAGAATCGTGCCAGTGATAGTTGGTGTACTTGGGATGATAAAAAATGAAACAAAACAACACATTGAAAGAATCCCTGGAAACCCCAGCTTAAGAGATATACAAAAAATTATCTTAAGTACAGCTCACACACGAAGGAGAACTTTGTCTAAGTAACGCTGGGGATGTTAGGGGAGATAGAAAAAACATGAAATGGAGCCATAATAACAGACCACAACTTGCCTTTGGTCTTCCCGCAGACTTGGTAGGTAGTGCGACCATAGCAGAAATAAAAGGTATGTTGAAACATGACAACATAATAATAATAAACAAAATCATTGACGTAATTCTTACTATATTTTTCAATATTTAAGAGAAGAACGCGATTTAAAAAAACGATTTTTTCTGTATTTTTCGAAGGTCATAAAAACATAATATTGTCAATCACGTTTTTTTTTCTTAAACCGCACTCTTTTCTTAAGTGGCATAATAAAATTAATAATAATAATAATAATAATAATAATAATATCATAACAACATCAATAATAATAATAATAATAATAATATAACGACCTGGAAATTAAAATAGAAAAATGTGGAAATTGAAAACAAGAAATGATAAAAACTAGAACAAAAAACAAAATTGAAAGAATCCCTGGAAACCCCAGCTTAACAGATATACAAAAAAATGTCTTGTCAAGTACAGACCACACACTAAGGAGAACTTTGTGTATGTAACACTAGGGATGTTATGGAGATAGAAAAAAACATGAAATGCAGCCAAAATAACAAACCACCACCTGTCTTATGTTTTCCTGCAGACTTCGTAGTTAGTGCGACCATAGCAGAAATCGGATTATAATGAAAAATGACAGAATAATAATAATGATGATGTACACTTACAAAGCCTTGGGGATCCAAGAGTGTTACACTTTTCAAAGCTTTACGGTAGTCTACCTATATAAAGCGGTAAAACCTCAGCACAGAATGTCTAGACTACTGTAAACCTTTGATTATGTACCACTTAAGGTTTTGGAAATGTACAAAGTTACTTCGATGATAGTAAATTTTCTTAAACACAACATGGGAATGTGGAAAAAACATATTATACCAAAATCATACCAGAGGCAGTCATACTTCCGACCGACTAAATATCCGAAGCGGAAACTATAAATGCGACTCCCTGTTACCCTTCCGTCTTTTTCTGTTCTTAATTCCCTTATGTATGACATAAACAATTATAGGCTGTGGATACACGATAAGAAAGAAAGTATTCTGTCACCGACTCTACATGGATGATCTCAAACTCTTTGCCAAAGACATTAATGAATTGAAAGGTTTTTTTCAATACTGTTAAATCTTTTAATAACGACATAGATATGGATTTCGGATTAGATAAAGGTAAAGAATGTAACATTATAGAAAGAGATAATTACAGAAACACCCTCAATTGATCTAGATTTTGCTACAGAGATGAGAGAACTGAAAAAAGAAGAAACGGATATGTGCCGAGAACTTAGCAAGTAAGATACAATATAGCATACACATATAAAAGAGAAAGTAAGTAAATTATAATAATAATTTCCGTTTGAGTCTGGCATTGAATATAGTAATATCAGCCGTTTCCTTATAAGAAAACATATGACATTCATTGACCGAGCAAAGTGTACTATCGGTTGATATTTTTAAAGTATTTGTCCTATAACATTTTTTAAAGAAAATAGGTTTCTCAAGTACAGTAGATGTCATCGTTCTTAATAGTGTTAATGGTGAGGGATTCCTTCGTAAACTTTTCTTTGAAACTAGCAGTATAGCCCGGCGTTGGTTGGGTGTAATGAAAGCTTTAAAACTAATCCCTGGTCCTCGAGCTCAGACTCTTTGGACGTTGGCACGAAAGACTAAAAAGCAATAGTTGTTGCCAATTAAAGTGAAACCGTAGACTGAAAGAAAAATGAATGGATGTAATTCAAATTTTGATTTCCTGGTATCGATATCAAATAAGTCTTTTTCGTCGTAAACTGAATTTTGAAGGCTGAATAAGTCCTCTGAGTAAATGGTATCATGGCTGAGACTAAGAACTACAATTATACCTACTTAGAGCCGAATCCGAAGCAAAAACTAAAATAAAAGGACTGAAAAATACAGACATACAGGCAGATAAACAGACACACACACAAACATCTTGTCTTTTATATATATATTATCGATTTTCTGCACTACTGTAACAACTTCAACATTGAAACTTCTGAATATTGTTTTTTATGTCTTTGTCTATGAGTGTATCAAATTTGATTAAAATCGGACCACTCCTACTATAACCCGATTTTTTCGATTATCGATTTTCGATATTTATCGGGGGCACCTCGACACATAACCTAGCTAAGAACACTCGCAGATGCTTATAGTACAACTGTGTAAATTTTCAAGATAATCGGTTCAGCCGTTTTCGAGTCTATAGGTAACAGACACACACACACACAGACAAAGTTCCTTTTATAAATAAGTTTAGATAGATAGATAGATAGATAGATAGATAGATAGATAGATAGATAGATAGATAGATAGTGTGGGAGGTCAGCATCTTAATCATTTCTCTATAGGCTCCTAATGGGGCAATGGATCTACGACCAATTTGATGAACCTTTTGCATATAGACAACATCAAGGGATACTTTCTTGTAGCCTTTTAAGGGTTGTGCACCCTGAAATATTCTAATCCTGGCAGGGACATTGATTTTTCGTATTTTTTATTTGAAATATTTTTTTAAGTTTCGATTTTGTAGTGCGGTATATAATGAATATTAACAGGATAACAACGGTCAACCCTAGACTTGATAGGCTTAAGATTGTAGTACGTAAATCATTTAGTTTAATCGGAAGGATAATGAAAAGTAAAATTTTATAGGAATATTTTTTATGATTATTCATTGCAAAACCTTTCATCAATCGCATCAGGAACAGCATTGCTTTCTTGCACATATAAGAATTATTTTAAATCACTATATTGAGTAAATCTACAAAACTGAGAGCAAACAGCCTACCTGAATTGACTAAGTATAGAAAAGAGAACGAAGCGTACGACAATGATGTACCTTCTCACCGGATTTATTCAGCTTTTGCAACAAAACGAAAGGCTGTGCAGACCATGATTTTACTAAATATCATAACGAAAATCTCATTACTATTATCAAACGTATATCATAACTATTAACGATGTTTAAATTGAAAATCGACGGACAGACATCAAATTCCAGTCTCGTTTGTTGCATTTGCTTTCGCACGAAATCCATGCACAAAGTTAAGATTCCATGTCTTCTACCTGCACTGGTGGATTAAATAACAGCCTAAATTAGTTGCTCTAGTCTTGGTTTGCAGAGGGCCTAGAAGAAAAATTAATCTAGATTCAAAACTGGGGAGAGCACAAAAACAAACTTTCCATCATCTTTCCCAGAAAGTCATGGTATTTCAGAATCAATAAAGTAACCTGAATCAAGGAAAATCAATGAAAAATCAATGACAATTGCCGACGATTTAAAATGATTTATCACTGCAAGAATCAAGCCAGCAAATAAGTAAAACTGAAAGAGGCGTAAAAAAATGGCTCATCGTCTTGCTGAATTGTTTGATGCTTTAAAACGGAGTGATGTTGAGAGAATTAGAAGTCCTACCAAGATTTATTATTAGTGGACAGACTCTGAGAATAAACTGCAGGAACTGTGAGATAAGGTAGTAAATGAAAATGAAAAAAATAATTCTTTGTTATGGGGAAATACACCTATTCCTCAGATAATGTACTCTCCCTCCTATATTAATAAGAGTTAACAGGAAGTTCTAGGGAGTTCTTTAGACTTCTATTGTAGTCCTGTAGAACTACTAGGCAGTTGATATTAGTCGACAGTTAACCGAATACTAAGGAGTCAGTACTCAGTGGAAGATTACCAAGTTCCTAACATTTTCGGTACTTTAAGTCGATTAGCAACCGACATAGCACGATTATAACCTTCAGTGCGAAAACTACTCCACAACGTTCTTAAAAGATATAGTCTGTAGTTTTAAGGCAGAAGACTAACCCAAGTTTAATTAAAAACTTTTCAAGTTTTTCTCTTAGACAGGCATTCTAATTTCCACATTATAACCGACATTATTTGTGTTAGTTCTGCTAGGATCCCGAATAAATGAGAACAATGTAAAGAAAGCGTTACCAAAGATTTGCAAAGTCAAATTACATTATACCTCGATATTAGTTAGAATCCTACAGTGTAGAATAAAATTAGCCAGTATACGTGATACACCTTACGGTAATTATGTCCCTTTCAAACTCTGACTAGGCAGAATATTTTCTCTCAGTAGTTTGCCATCTCTTTCTTCGGTAGACTGGTAGTCAATCAAGGCTAAAAAACCAAATCTATCCTGCTATCCAACTTACATATGGAGGGAGAAAAGATGGATTAATACCTTTCGTTAATGTATTTGTGCGTAGGTGAATGCAACATATTCAACTGGAATTCCAACTCGGCTCTCCACTTTCTTATGCCGATCCGATATCCATTGCACTACAACACTTAATGGCTTATGGTCATATCACGTTAAATACACCGGTTCTCGCTCGATCACCGAAGTTAAGCAACGTTGAGCCTGGTCAGTACTTAGATGGGTGAACGCTTGGGAATATCAGGTGCTATAAGCCTTTAGTGAAGAATGTGCGTTGTGGTGCAGTGGATATCGGCTCGGAAATAGAAATCGGTGAGCCGAGTTCGAATTCCAGTTGAATACCCTGCATTCACTTTAGCACTGGTACCCTTGGGAAAGGTATTAATCCGTCCCTTCCCTTCAGTTATGGGTTAAATAACCGGGTAGGACTTGGGGACACTGCCCTTAAAAAATCCCAATGAATCTTGATACTCGAAAAGAAAAAAATATTACTAGACACAAAACTTATATAAAAACAACAATAAATTGTTGAAAGAAAAAGGTATTACCAGCAATAAATAAATGAAATTTGGTTGGCAATAAATGACCCGCCGAGGTTGATATGCCATAAAAACAAAACAACCAACCAACAACAACAAGACTCAAAATGTCATATCGAGATTAGATTATTCATGTGTCAAGTCCAACAAGCAGACATGACACAAAAGAAGTGCTTGTACTACCCTCCTTCTCAGCCAAGTAGGCTAAATTTAGGACGTACAAACATGAAAAAGAGATCATACATAAATTTCTCTTAAGAATGTTGAAACGTGACGGAGACAGACAGACTGAAAGACAGACAGAAAGACAGAAGAAGACAGCTTATTTGAGTTGCTGACTTTAGTCCGCATCTCAAATAAGCTCATTGTCTTTACTTGCTGCTTAAGATTCTAAATTACGTTTAGTCCTCGAGGAACGCGACCTACTGAGGCACGTTTGATAATTTCTGTGATGATACAGAATGCGATTATTTCCCTCTGGTGGACTTAATCACTTGGGTCATATGACGACCTTTTTGTGACATCACTCTACAAGGTGACCAAAGGTGTTAGTCATTTGTCAGTTGGTAAACAGTTAACAAACGAGGCTTCTTTCTTTAAACCTGTGACCCTAATCTACCACCGCAACAGCTTCTAGGCTGAAGCTAAATCTGCCTCCCCAGCAGATTACAAGCACATGATGTTGTTTCCAAATCTGAATATGGCCCGTTCAAATCTGGAGTTTTAAAAATGTCTTCTTCAGGTCAGAAGTATCTCAGAATTTTATCTAAGATCTTTTATTTTTAGTCCTTCTTATACTTTGCTTTGCAGTATATATATATATGGTATATATTTCTCCACGTGAGGCATATATATGTATAGTTTTGTATATATCGTAATATATAAGGGTTTTTTTGGGAACGATGTATGCTTACATTTTTTCATTCATTCACTCAGTTCCGTCCTGTCTGTGAGCTTCAGTGTTGTTATATTACAGATAGTAAAGAATTTGCTTACAAGAAAATAAGGAATTTTCTCACAAGAAAGTAAGTAATTTACTCATGAGAAAGTAAGAAATTGACTCACGAAAGAAAGAAAGTCGATTGCACATAAGAGAGTAAGAAAAACTTTTCACAAGAAAGTAAGAAAATGTCTCACAAGAATGTAGGACAATCGCTCAGAAAAAGTAAAAAATGGCTCAAATGAAAATAAGAAAATGGCTTATAACTAAGAAAATATTTCACAATAGATTAAGGAAATGTCTCTAAAGAAAGTCAGAAAACGGCTAATCAATGAAAAAGTTGTGCTTTATACTACCTACCTCAGTAACGGTTTGTTCCATAAAATGGGATGTCGTTCGAGAAAAGTCGGAAGCACTTGGTATCTTTCGGCATTGCCATGCGCCTAGAGGAACAGACAACGGAAGTCATATATTCATTAGTTGCTGCTTCTGCCTCAGGCAGATTTCAAAATTAACATGGCTTATTATCCGCCATTTATCACAATCTTAAGCAAACTTGCTAAGTATCTGATAACTCAGTGGTTGATGACCATGGAATTCTGTTATCCTTCCAATACTTTTTTATTTTCTTCTGTTTATTGTCCTGACACTATACACACTATTTATTGAGAACAACATTAAATATTTCAGTACGTAAAACTTATTTAAATAATGTTGCTATGGATTTTGTCAAAGAATGAAGTGAAATGAGATAGGTTTCTAAAAGTGTTATTTTTTATTTTCAGACTAGTCGAGGCAACACATTGACGAAGAAGTCAACACCGAATAACAAAACCATTCTTTTAGTTTTATCATCCGGCTTGACTCTAAAAAAGTTAAATAAATATCGCTTGGGTAGGTGGACCCATTTACCGATCTACAGCCAGTTAGTTAAGTGGCATACGTGATACACGATTGAGCAATCATGTAGCGAAAAAAGCATGTCTGACTAGACAGAAGGTTACCATTACTTTCGGCGGTAGACTGGTTACTAACCGAGGCTATAGAACCTGATCTTTCCTGCGATGTAACCTACAGCTGGAGGGAGAACAGTCGACGTTTGCGCGTAAGTGAATTCAACGGAAATTCGATCTCGGATCTCAGATTTCTCGATCCGAGATGATATCCACTGCACCATAATATATTTATATTCTTGTCTACCAATTGATTGATTGTTTCGTTTTCAACGGCTTATCACCCCATTGCAGGTTATTTAAAGCCAGAAAATATTTTTAGATTGAATGATTTGGGTTATTTTTAGATCATAATGATTTAGTGATAAAGTTTTTACTAATTAACACATAGCTGGGGGAGAATATGTGTATTCATACCTTCCCTAAGGGTATTTGCGCGTAAGTGAATATAACGATCTCAACTGGAATTAGAACTCGACTCTCCGATTAACAATCTCGACCCCCTACCCAATACCCCACCCGTACATCCATACTTGCAACACCTGATATTTTTAAGCGATTACCCATCTCGGTAGGGGTAATAAGGTCAAAGTTGCTTAACTTCGTTGATCATATATTGTCCACAAAATAAAGTTACAAAGGACCCTCATGCTAAAGTATTATTGAATGGATTGTAAGTGTGTACGGGTGTTATGGTTCTATATGACGGTATTTAAGATAGCCGTTAGCTCTAGATTTGAAAAATGTATGATTGTAGTCATGGCCGTATCTGACTATCGGGCACACAGGGCACGGGTCCGGGTCGATCCGTGCAATCATAATGAACCACCGGCAAGGAGAAATGTCTTCCTCAGAAATCAAACTAAACAATTCACGAAAAAAGAAAGAAAGAAAGAAAGAAAGAAAAACGAAGAAAACCTCCGAATGAACGCAGTAAAAATCTGTTTGTTTATTTATTAATTTTGGGAGAAAAGACTGGTTATACTCAGAAAATCCGAACCCTATTTCCTGGTTTCGTTCGCGTTCTGTGCCTAATTTCTATTGCAATAACCGAAAAAATCCGCAAAAATCATAGTTTCTGGAAACGGATGACACTGATGACATCATTACATTGTCAACTAATAAATCCGGGCAATTTTCTCTGTGCCCGGTGTTTTTTTAGCATCAGCTACGGCCCTGATTGTAGTGATCTAGTATTCATACTTTCGATCGTTTGTTCCACAACGTAACATTTCTGAGAGAGAGAAGATATCTTAGGCTGACCAGCTTGTGACCAATAGAGTACGAGCAGAAATAGAATGAAATGCCTCATTGTACGTGGTATTGCTGTGAAGGTCTGAACTGTTGGATCTAAGGAACATAGCTTGCCTGAACATCCGCTACGAAACTAGCCAACGAATCGCGAGAGGCTAGCGACGTTTCGTTTGTGGGAAAAGAGTTGTAAGATGAAAAGTAACTAATCACACATAAGTGCGAGGAAACTTTTTAAAACACAGTAAAGTCTGGAAAGTGAAGATTGTTCAGCACCATCTCGATAAAAAGATATCCTACAGCTGATTAACTCTCATGAGTATAGAAGCTAAGTAAAACTAACATAACGAAAGTGTCTTATGTTTCAGATTCGGTAAACTATGGCCTTCGACAGCTGTGATTCAAATCATGGAGAGATTTCATTATTTTTACGTCGACTTTAAGGGGTTTATTTCATGTCAAAATGCTAATATTAATTCTCTGCATCATTTAATGCTGTTCTTTTAGTTGTGTTTTTATGGCAAATCAACACCTCAGCGGGTCATTTATTGCAAACTAAACTTTATTGATTTATTACTTGTAATACCTTTTTCTTTCAACAATTTATTGTTTTTTACATACGTTTTTGTGTCTAGTAATACATTTTTCTAATCGGGTATCAAGATTCATTGGGATTTGTTTTTAAGGGCAGTGTCCCCAAGTCCTACCCTTGTTATTTAAACCATAACTGGAGGAAAGGGACGGATCAATACCCTTCCCAAGGGTACCAGTTCCAAAGTGAATGCAGGATATTCAACTGGAACTCGAACTCAAACCCAGGCCACCGATCTCTGCCCCCGAGCCGACATCCACTGCACCACAACATCCGTCACTATACGCTTACAGCACCTGATATTCCCAAGCGGTCACCCATCTAAGTACTAGACCAGGCTCAACGTTGCTTAACTTCGGTGATCAAGCAAGAACCGGTGTATTCAACGTGATAGTCCGTAAGCACGCACATCCGTCACTAAACGCTTACAGCACCTGGTATTCCTAATCGGTCACCCATCTAAGTACTAGACCAGGATCAACGTTGCTTAACTTCGGTGATCTAGCGAGAACCGGTGTATTCAACGTGATAGGCCGTAAGCTGTTCTTTTAGTGCTCTTTCTACTCAGTAACCTGTTTCTTTCACTATCAACAGCGCCTTATATTTTAGTCGCTCTATCGTCTTGTTAACGAAATAATGTCCACACAAAAAAGAAAAGAAAAGTTAGTTTTTCCTGCTTAATACATATGATTCTTTTCTATCTTTTTTTTAAAAATTCATTCACAATCAGTAAAAAATCCTGCGTGGCTCACAAACAAAACCGCGCTGCTGATCTTGAGAGGGAGCTACATTCTGTGATGGATTGGGGTAAGAAGTGGCCTGTAAATTTCAATGCGTCTAAGACCAAGCTGCTGTCTGTCAATCATCACTGATAACCACTCCTGCCTCTCATAAGCATGGACCAAGTGAGTTGACCTAAGAGCAATATATACTGTGCCTTACCCTCTCTTCTCCTCTCAAGTCGAACCATTACATTGAGTCAATAGCTGAATCCACTGCTAGGAAGGTTGGGTCACTGTGTCAGGCCAGAATGCTTTTTTCCGCCTAAGAATATCCTACGTATATACAAATCAACCATTCGTCCGAGCATGGAGTATTGCTGTCATATATAGTCAGGTACTCCTGCTATTCATCTCAGTGTTTTTGACAGGCTCCAAAGGAGAATCAGTAATGTGATAGATACCGATTGGCGGCTCGACTCCAGCCACATCCCCACCGACGTGATGTAGCTTCGCTCTATCTGTTCTATAAATGCTTTCATGGCTTCTGCTCAGACGAACTTAAGTCACTGGTACCCCTGCAATAGGTGTTTACTCGTGCAACCAGACTGGCAACTGGGTCTCGCCCATTCACAGTTAGATCAACTAAATACAGATGAGAATTCTACTCCCTCGGCTTCTTTTTTCGCATTTCCCGCCTGTGGAACTCGCTTCCATGTTCTTGCTTTCCTGACGGCTACAACCTCCAGGAATTTAAATGCAATGTCAATACTCATCTCTTAACCACTTGACTCTAGTTCTTTCGTCACCACCCTGTATATCCTTCTCATTTCTCTCCACTTTTGAAACTGTCATCACGCTTGTATTCCCATCCTTAACTGGTTTGCCTTTCTCTTTACTCTCCTCCTATCTAATCTTTTTAATCGTATGTAGCCCCCTGCACATCAGTGGCGTTACCGCCTTGCTCGGGGTGATACGATTAAAAAATATTCTTATGTATATCATTTTTGCGCGGTTGAATTAAGTCTAGTTTTATAGAGGAAGCTACCAGTTGATCTGGCAACGTCTTAGACCTCTCGACCACGAATAACCTCCAGTCTAATAGATGTTTTAATCAAGCCTATATAACATACTATGTGGATAGGGGTCGCAGGTTCGAATCCTGCCAAATGACACACATTTTCGTAACAAAAAAAGTTTATCGTAAATAATCAGGCCAGTAGATATAAATATATAATACTGTTTGATTAAAAACAGAATATCTACTTAAATATGAGTATCGATGAAAAATAATGTTCAAACAAATCATTTCAAATTGTCGGTTGTTTATAACCAAATTTCGTTAATCTTGGTTAATTTCCGTAATATATATATATATATATATATATATATATATATATATATATATAAAATAAATTTTCAATATTAAAAAATGTTGAATGAACATTTCAACATGAAATCCCTAAGAGAGATTTCACATATCCTCAGCAACTGTACACATTTCAAAATGGAATTAAAATAAGAATAAAAAGAGAGAATAAAAAGAAAAGGAAAAAGAAAAAAGAAAAAATATAAAAAAATGACTGTTAAGATTTGAGAAATTTATGTCACACAAAAAAAAATTCGGAAGCAAAAGATGTCTAATTTTAGATTTTAACTTTTAGATAGAGTTGTAAGTGAAGAAATGGAAAATTTGGTTTCGTCTAGCTTACAAAGGAAAGTGGTTAGGAGGGGTGTTAAATTGAGAATAGGGTTAAACAAAACGGAAAGGGAAGTGGGA
The DNA here is from genome assembly GCA_037127315.1 of Ascarosepion bandense. NCBI lineage: Eukaryota > Metazoa > Mollusca > Cephalopoda > Sepiida > Sepiidae > Ascarosepion > Ascarosepion bandense. The sequence continues at coordinate 106,719 of JBBBDQ010029053.1, read as the reverse complement.
GGTAAGAAAAATCAAGACAAGGAAACAGAAGAATAGAAAGGAAAAAAAGGGGGAAAAATTCATATTAGAAACGCTCGATACGTGTCAAACAAAAATAACTTTATACATGGGTTAAAGTATTAGAAAAAAGAGACTTTTTAGAAAAAGCATATTTAGGGGAAAAAAGCAGATATACGAATAAAAATTTTTTTAATAAAGTTAATTGAATTAAAGATACCTCTAGGTATCGATAAATAAAATAACATAAAATAAAAATAAGAATAAAGATTAAAGAAAATTATAAATTATTAAAATATTTTAATAAAATATATGTATATATATATCCTGTCACGGCAATGAAAAGATATAGAGAGAAACAATAGCAAGGCAGCGTTTGCTCAGTTCATTCTCTCTACTACCAGTTATTAAACCTCATACTTTAACAATGCCTTATTTTATATTTTGCAATAATTATCTCGTCGAGTAGTGAAGAATTAAAGAACGCTATATATGTATATTCTGTTGATCTTTTGAAATGATTTGTGAGCGTCTTTGTGGTTACCAACACTGTTTGTTTATAGAGACGTAATTTAGAATAAAGCTCATTTCGTCTTTTTGCCTTGAAAAAGTCCATCACAGGACGAAACGCGTAGCCTATTTAAAATACAGTTTTCCTCTTGTCTTTATTTTATTTAACCATATATATATATATATATATATATATATATATATATATAAAAATAATAACTAAATAGACTCTGTAAGTATGTAGGCCGTAAATTTATACTAAAATAAACCTTAAAAACAAACACTAACAAACAGAACCTAATTCCGTTACAATCCGGTGCACTAAGGCGTCGGATAAATGGGGAGAAAAAAAAGAAATCCGCGGAACAAGAACAAAACATTCAATACTCCGCAGCAAAGAAAAAAAAACCCAAACGGAACCAACCACAAGAAAAAGTGCTCGATACAAAGTACAAAAGAAGATATACAAAAATAGAGCAAAGACACACATTGTGTGTTGTGTATATATATATATATATATATATATATGTGTGTGTGTGTGTGTGTGTGTGTGTGTGTGTGTGTGTCTTGTCACGCTTAAGGGGTTGATTTTTTTTATGTTGTAATATAAAATACTCAGTAGTAGGTAATTGATTATTTATGTTGCCGCCATTTTAGACGGAATATCGATATAAATATTTTGAAGGCATTGGCCGATTCTTGTAACTTGCTTGACGTGACTGCCTTAATAACTATCATTTTTCAGTCACTATCTTCTAGAAACCTTTCAAATTCTCTTTCATTTTAACTACGTTTATATTCTTAAAAGTCTTGATTTAAGAAAATAAATTTTTATTTCCCCCTATTAACAGTATTGTTTATTCATTGTAATCTTTGCCATTATGTTATTGACAAAGTAAACTGTGTTGGTAATAGAACTAAACACCATGTACTCTCCAGTCCATTGATCTAGCCACTGAGCCATACATTCGACAACACATGCAACGCCTAATCTTAATTCAATAGAATAAATGGAATATGCGTGTCATCCTGAGACGAAGATGCGTGTCTCTTTTTGATGGACGGTCTTGACAAGGTAGAGGGAAGTGATAATTGCAAGAGATTTAAAATGATTTAAACGTAAATCGGCAAAAGCAACAACAATGACAGATCCGTTAGGTTATTGGGTTATAGAATGCAAGGGATTGTGGGATATGCGAGACGGAAGGAGATGACAGTTTGAAATGAACAGGCTTCTCTGGGTGAACACGGGAAAGAGCTGGCGTAGAAGAGAAATGGGTGACTCAAGTTCAAAGACGAAAAGAAACAAATAAGAAAAATGAGAACGTCAAGTCGGAAAAAATACGCGGTTGTAATAGAAAAGACGAAGTAATGAGTGTTGAAACAAAAAAAATTAAAGGCGGAAAATGTTGGATAAATGTAAAAAGTAGAGTGTTAAAAAGAAAACGGAAAACGAATCGGCATAATTCTTTTAAAATAAAAGAATTAAACAGCGAGACGTGGAACGAAAGTTAAAAAAAATTTTAAACGGCGGAAGTGCAGAATAAAAATTGGGTGAATGCAATGCGGAAGATGAAGAGGAAGTGGTTTTTGGAGAAAGAAAAAAATGAAAAACTTATGTGCAAAGAAAATGTTGAAAAATATGAAAGAGAAAGAATAAATGAAAAAATGAAAATGTTAAATTGAAAAAGGCAGAATGAGAAGGAAAACCATGAACATGTAGAAAAGGAAAAACAGACGAGGAAAACAGAAAAAAAATTCAATAAAAATTATACTAGAGGAAAGAAAAATGAAAAAAGGACAGAAGAAGGAAAAATGACGTGGATTAAAGTTGGAAAAGACAAGAAGAAGAAGAAGAAGAAGAAGATGCGGAGAAGAAGAAGAAGACGAAGAAGAAGAAGTAGTAGAAGAAGAAGAAGAAGATGAAGGAGAAGATGCGGAGAAGAAGAAGAAGAAGAAGTAGTAGAAGAAGAAGAAGAAGATGAAGGAGAAGATGCGAAGAAGAAGAAGAAGAAGAAGAAGAAGAAGAAGAAGAAGAAGAAGAAGATGCGGAGAAGTAGAAGTAGTAGTAGAAGAAGAAGTAGAAGAAGAGGAAAAAGAAGAAGAAAAAGAAGAAGATAAGAAGAAGAAGAAGATGCGGAGAAGAAGAAGAAGAAGAAGTAGTAGAAGAAGAAGAAGTAGAAGAAGAGGAAAAAGAAGAAGAAAAAGAAGGAGAAGATAAGAAGAAGAAGAATAAGAAGATGCGGAGAAGAAGAAGAAGATGCGGAGAAGAAGAAGAAGAAGAAGAAGATGAAGGAGAAGATGCGGAGAAGAAGAAGAAGAAGAAGAAGATGCGGAGAAGAAGAAGAAGTAGTAGAAGAAGAAGAAGTAGAAGAAGCGGAAAAAGAAGAAGAAAAAGAAGGAGAAGATAAGAAGAAGAAGATGCGGAGAAGAAGAAGAAGAAGATGCGGAGAAGAAGAAGAAGAAGAAGAAGAAGATGAAAAATGATAGGAAGAAGAAGAAATGGAAACGAAGAAAAAATGAAAATGAAGAAAGAGAAATATTAAAAAAGAGAAGAAGAAGAAAAATGAAAGAAGAAATGAAGAAGTGGAAGAAAAAGAAAACTAAAAGCAAATGAAGACAAAAAAGAAAAACAGAAAAGAAAAGAGAAAAAATGAAAAAGTGGAAACAAAGCAAAAGTAATGAATAACGAAAAAAGAAATAGATAAACAAATGAAAAACAAGAAGAAAAGCGAAGAATAAAGGGCAAAAAAAAATAATAAAGGGGTCAGTCAGTTTAGGTGCCATACGTGATACACGCTTGGGCGATCATGTCTCGAAAGAGACATGACTGACTGGGCAGAAGATTATCCCGCAGTACGTTGCCATTGCTTTCTGCGGTAGACTGGTTGCCGACCAAGGCTATAGAACCCAATCTGTCCTGCTATTTAACCCATAACTGGAAGGAAGAGACGGATTAATACCTTTCCCAGGGGTATTTGCGCGTAAGTGAATACAATGGATTTAACTGGAATTCGAACTCGGCTCGCCGGTTTCTCATTCGGAGCCGATATCCAGAAAGAAAAAAAAGAAAGGTAAAGAAGAAAGACAAGCTGAGAATACTCTAGGGAGATTACTACAGTAAAACAAAGAAAGAGTAAGAGAAGCAAGCAGAAAGAGTGGGTGGGAGAAAGATGTGAGAGAGAAAGAGAGAAACAGTAAAACAATTAATGAAAAAGAGTACTGACTTTAATTACACCGAAATAAATAGAATTCAGTCTTGCAATAGCAGACAGTAAATAACTCGTGGAATACAAGCGGTATCGGGTCCATTCCCCACTGATGGGTCAAGCTTGAAACCAGATTTCAAGCTGAAATTATTTCTTGTTTGGCGCACCTCAATCTTTCTACTCGCTCTTTCCGCTAACTTCATCAATGAATAATATTGACTTTAACAATGCTGACAATAAATACTATTGAGAGAAAAGAAGAAAAAAGAAAAATAAATAAATAAATGCAATCTTTTCAGAAATGAAGAAGAGACTTGAAGCAACAGAAATGTCGTACTACAGAAGGATGCTGAGGATAGCGAAACTGTGAGCAAAGACGACGTTTTAGAGCAAATGGGAATAAAAAGAACACCTACACATGGCGTCTTTTATCCGATTCTCACCAAACTTCACACACATATTCTTTAGGTTAAGTCTGAGCTCCAGGACCATGGATTAGTTTTAAAGCTTTCATTACACCCGAGGAAAGCCGGGCTATACTGCTAGTTTTATATAAATACAACCTTATGTAAATTGAGATGTCGTAGAGAGGGGGGCACCTATCATAGACAAGTGAGCACGACACAAATGCATAGGGCCTGTCCGTTTCTTCCTTAAATAACATACAACTGTCAATGTAAAGAACAAGCCTGACTTGACTTATTATAGAATCCGCAAAAGGATAGCTTCAAAATCATACTTACATTAAATATTAAGTCAAGCAGCTAAGTACCATGTGATACACGCTTGGATGATCATGTCTCGAAAGAGATATTAATAACTGGACAGAAGATTTTCCTGCAGTAGATTGCCGTCACTTTCTCCGGTAGACTAGTTGCCAACCAAAGCTACAGAACACAATCTGTCCTGATATTTAACCCATAGCTGGATGGAGAAAAGACGAATTATACTATATTATTATATTAATGAATAGTAATTAGTTGGGGATCAGTTTCTTACTTCATAGCAGTAGAAAACCAATTCCCTTACTTTATGCCCAGTAGAAGATTTACTGTTTTTTTTCAACTGTTATATTTAATCAGTTAAGTGCATTACGTGATAAACGTTTTGGCGATCATGTCTGTTTTGAAACATGACTGACTGGGCAGAAGATTTTTCCGAAGTAGGTTGTCATTACTTTCTGCGATAGACTGGTTGCCAACCAAGTTTATCGAACCCAATCTGCTTTTTAACCCATAGCTGGGGTAAGAAAAGACGGATTATAATATAGTGTTACATCAATAAGTAGTAATAAATACGGGATCAGTTTATTACTTCATGACAATCAAAAGCCGATCCCCCTTTTTATGCCCAGCAGAAGCTTTACTGCGTTTTACAACTATTATATTCAGTTAGTCAGTTCAGTGCATTACGTGATACAAGCTTGGACGTTCTTGTCTCGAAGGAGACATGACTGACCGAGCAGAATATTTTCTCCTCAGTAGGTTGTCATTACTTAGTAGACTGGTTGTCAACAAGCCTACCGAACCCAGTCTGTCCTGCAATCTAATCCATACCTGAAGGAAGAAAATACGGATTGAAGTTTTTCCCAAGGGTATTTGCGCATAAGTGAATGCAACGAATTCGACTGGAACTCGATTCTCGTTCCGAGTCGATATTCCACTGCACTACAGCTCGCATCCACTCTATATATTCTTCTTCTTTCATGTGCCCTGTCGCTTCAGGACGTAGGTGATCATGGTCTTCCACATTTCCATATCAATGGTGGCTCTTAGCTCGCTTTCTCATGTTACCCCACCCAAACACCGTTCTGCCATCCATCTACTCAGGACCGTCAAGTCCGTTACACGCTGCTTTTCCCAGTTTCTCTTTTCCTAGATTTGACCTGTGAGTATCAGATTCTCTTCCTCATCACATGTCCCAGAAACTTTAGCTATCTTTTCCTGAAGCTCAGTATGAATTTTCTTTTTCGTTTCCATCCTTTTCAGGCTTACGGCCATATCACGTTGAATACACCGGTTCTCGCTCGATCACCAAAGTTAAACAACGTTGATCCTGGTCAGTATTTAGATCCCTGACCACTTGGGAATACCAGGTGCTGTAAGCGTTTAGTGACGGATGTGCGTTTTGGTGCAGTGGATGTCGGCTCGGAAAGAGAAATCGGTGAGCCGAGTTCGAATTCCAGTTTAATACCCTGCATTCACTTAAGCACTGGTACCTTTCCTTCCAGTTATGGGTTAAATAACAAGGGTAGGACTTGAGGACCGTGCCCTTAAAAACAAATCTCAATGAATCTTGATACTCGAAAAGAAAAATGTATTACTAGAGATAAAATCTTATGTAAAAAACAACAATGTATTGCTGAAAAAAAAGGTATTACCAGCAATAAATAAATAAAATTTATTTTGCAATAAATGACCCGTCGAGGTTGATATGCCATAAAAACAAAACAACCAACCAACCAACCAACCAACCAACCATCCTTTTCAAAACCTCATCATTGCTTATGTGCTCGATTCATGGTATGCACAGTATCCTTCTGTAGAACCATATTTCAGTTACTTCAAGTTTTTCCTTCATCTGAGATTATCCAGCATTCACTGCTATATCAAAGAACTGATATCACATAGCAATCCAGTGCCCTCTTTTCCGTTGAAAAAAATAAATTCTTGCCTTTTCTAACTTATTATTGAAAAAGTACGTTTAATGTGATCGATCTCGATTTTGTAACTCAGCTGCAGTTACTTTCTCACCGGCGTAATGTGGTTTCCCTCTGACTCTTCTACAAATACTTTCTCCAACGAGTTTAGCTCGCTGGTGACGCCTCTGCATGAATTTAATCGAGCTACTAGACTAGCAACTAGGTTCCAACATTATACAGTGAAACCAATAAAATACAACCGCAACTTCTACTCCTTCAGTTTCGTTTCTCGCACGTCCCGCCTGTGGAATTTTTTTCCGTATACTTGCTTCTCCGACATCTATAATCTCCAAGAATTTAAATGTAAGCTCAATTGTCATCTCCGATCTCTCTGACTTGATTCCTTTCCTTTATGTTCTTTTCTCCGTCCACTCTACATTTATCACGCCCGCATTCTCATCCTTCTCTTACCCAGTCTCTGAAACCTCCTATAACCTGTTCATCTTTCTAATCAATTTCCTCCTATGTAATCCCCTGCACACCAGTGTCAGTAAAACTGCTTTGTTAGTTGAGAAATGATTATTTAATCGAAACTTATTTATAAATGGAAGTTTGTCTGTGTATGCGTGTCTGTGTGTGTCTGTGTGTGTGTCCGTTACCTATAGACTCTGAAACGGCTGAACCGATTTTCTTGAAAATTTACACAGTTGTACTATAAGCGTCTGCAGGGGTTTTTAGCTAGGGTATGTGTTGAGGTACCTCCGATTAATATCGAAAATCGATAATCGAAAAAATCGGGTTATAGAAGGATTGTTCTGATTTTAATCAAATTTGATACACTCATAGACAAAAACATAAGAAACAATATTCAGAAGTTTCAAGGTTGCAGTTCTTACAATAGTGCAGAAAATCGATAATTTATATATATATATATATATATATATATATATATATATATATATATATATATATATATAAGGCAAGATGTTTGTGTGTGTCTGTTTATCTGTCTGTGTGTTCTTTATACAAATGCACAATTTTTATCCGATTTTCACCAAACTTCACACAAATATTCTTTAGGCTGAGTCTGAGCTCCAGGACCATGGATTAGTTTTAAAGTTTTCTTCACACCCGAGCAACGCCGGGCTATACTGCTAGTAAAAACATAAAAAAAATTGTAACATCTAGATTTTATTAAAAATTTATAAAAAAATCTTTTATAAAAAACGGAATCGGCGGACCGTAGTACAACCGATTCCATTTTTCCTCATGCTGGCCGTTGCGGCACCCTCTGACAGAAAACAAAAGAAACTAAATTAGATATTAACACAAATATCGAAACAAGAACTTGTTTTCTCGCTTGCCACCACGATGCTCGCTTTAAGACGAGGTTAGAAGAGTGATCATTTTATTCTAATAATTTTTTTGTGAATCTGTTCTATTCTATCCATTTATTTCGACTTTTTTTTATCCGCCCAAAAGCTGACAAGATGCGATGCGAATTCGAAAACTGAAGATCTGATGGAAAGAAGCGCGAGGAGGGATGGGAAAAGAAAAGGCGTGGTCGGTCGAGGGTGGCAATGTCAAAAACGCTGTCACTGCAGGCAACCAGTAGATGATTTTATTCTCTGAAATTATTTTATCAATTTTTTCTCTCCCCCCTCTCTCTCTTTCTCTCTCAATAGATTTTTCTCCTTTCTTTTTTGTGATTATTCCTATATCATTACTGCTGAAATTTTCTCTACTAAGTCACGTTTTAATTACTATTAAATCCATTGTAATTATCTCGATTTTATTGACATTTGGGGCATATTATTGTAATCGATCGAAAGACAATCTGCTGTTGAGCGGCTGTTCGTCTTGCAAATCGATGTTTTCGAGTTCGCTTTCAATGGTTATTTTACCAGAGTGACCATTTTTTTAATCGTCTAATAAATAAACAATTTCGTTGTAAACCCGCGGCCTTACATGTTTCTATACTCCATAATTTAATTATTTTTAAGGTTTGATGTGTTCTAACAGAAGATGGAAAGTGCGGTACTGAGATCCGAAGGCGAATTGGCACGGCTAGGGATGAATTCCAAAAGCTGATTAGAATATTGAGAGACAGGAAAATTTCGCTAAAAGAAAAGAGTACTAGATGGCTGTAATGTCTGTTCTTCAATATGGACGTGAATGCAGGACAATCTCTTCAAAGATAAAAGAGAGACTTTAAGCAAGCAGAGTTCGAATTCCAGTCGAATTCCTTGCATTCACTTACGCACAAATACCCTTGGGAAATGTATTAATCCGTCTTTTCCCTCCAGTTATGGGTTAACTAATAGGACAGATTGGGTTTTATAGCCTTGGTTGGCAACCAGTCTACCGCAGAAAGAAATGGCAACCTACTGCGGGATAATCTTCTGCCCAGTCAGTCATGTCTCTTTCGAGACATGATCGCCTAAGCGTGTATCACGTATGGCAATTAATTGACTGACTGATATGTGGTTCTACAAAAGCATGCTTAGGTCACTATGGAACGAACATGTGAGCAACGATGAGGTTTACGTGAGGATGAAAATGAAAATAGAACGTAAACGTAGCTAATATTTAACACCAGGAAACAGTCTGAGCTTGAGTTTTGTTTAACGGGATATCAAACTCTGTGGCTTATTTAATGACAAAAGGTTTGGGTTTTAAGGTATTCATTTATGTTCAGTTATTTTTTTTTAATCGTATCACCCCGAGCAAGGCGGTAACACCACTGATGTGCAGGGGGCTACGTAATAGTGAAAATATTGGAAAAGAGAAAAGTCGGAAACCACATCCTAAACAGGGAACAAGGGATGAGCCTCTTAACCTGTTCAATAGACGTGGGTGGAGTGTGAACCGGGCGTAGTAAAAAGTTTGATTTAGTCCTATTTTAATGAATTTTTTAAAACTCTTTTTTATTTTAGAAAACTGAAAATGTCTTCTAGTTTTGTATTCAAAAATATTTTGCTTCCTTCCCAGATATGTTATGGGAATATTTTTTTCCTTCAAAAATGTATTGTTGGTAATATTTTTCCTTCAAAAATGTATATTCTTCTATAAAAGTCTATTTTATGTATATATTTCTATAAAAGCGTATTTTTATACTTTCATAATGCTTTGACCTCTATTTGCCCATAGCTGGGACCCTAACAGGTGCGACCACTCCGGGTCAAGGTGGACCTGGGAACAACAGCAATTAAGAGGTGGTTTCATGTTCCTCACAACCTTCAAATAAGAGGCCTTGCTGCCGGATGCAGTTTATTGTCCTACTCAGGACGTCAGGAAAAAAAGATCTAGCTCATGTAATGAGGAAAAAAGGCTCGGAGAATCTAATAAAACCAGTTCAGATAAAGGTAAAGCAACCTTATTCTACTTGATGGGCTTGAGCAAATAGATAGCAGAGCGACATTGTGGTACAGTGGATATCGGCTCGGAACGAGAAGCCGGGGAGCCGAGTTCAAATTCCGGTTGAATTCATTGTATTCACTTACGCGCAAATATCCTTAGGAAAGGTATTAATCCGTCTCTTCCTTCCAGTTATGGGTTAAATAGCAGGATAGATTGGGTTCTATAGCCTTGGCCGGCAACCAGTCTACCGCAGAAAGCAATGGCAACCTACTGCGGGAAAATCTTCTGCCCAGTCAGTCATGCCTCTTTCGAGACATGATCGCCCAAGCGTGTATCACGTAGGGCACTTAACTGACTGACTGAACAGGAGAATGCGTTCTAAGAGCCACTAGGCATAGAAAAATGTGGAAGGCTATGACCGCCAACAAAGAGACAAAGCACATATATGAAGAAGAATTTTCCTTTTTATTGTTACCGTGATCATTTCATTCATGTTTTCGAATAGAGTAACCACCAAATATCATAAGTTTAATTGACACGTAATTTCTGTTTTAGGAAAAAGATTTTAACGACGAATATATCGTCCTGACTACTAATCAGAGGTAGCATTTAAGGATACATTTTGGCTTTTTAATAGTTGTCTATATTTCTGAGATGAGGTAGTATTTACACTATTTACATTAATCGGACTATTGTCCTCATCATTGTTGCCATTTTTACGAAGTTTCGTCCGTTGTACGCTCCGGTCTTCTTCAGGTGCTAGGAACTTTGAATTCCTGGGGCATATCATTCTCATTTCTTGCTCGAAGCCTCTATTGGTAGTCATGTTTGATCTCCCTCTAACCAGATTTTCAAAGTTATTGTTCACCACTGCTAGAGCCTGAGTATTGAACTTACAACTCTTTGGGTCAAGTCAATGGAACTAGCCAACGTCTATATCAATTGGGCCATGTGTCCTTAAGGAATGAGAATGATATACCCCAGTGATTCAAAATTCCTTGTACCTGAAGAAGGCCGGAGCGTACAAAAGTGTGACCGTAATAAAGAGTTCAGTTCAAAATTCCTAAGCTGAGTTTAAGATAAGACAGTTTGAAAGCCAGCCTTCTCCAATCTCCCACTTTTGGCCTTGTTCCACATTTTTTGCATTATTCATAAAATATTAAAAGCAATTTCGCGTACACTAAGAATAACAGAATGAAGTTTGCAACTTGGTTAGACTGTTTCACTCCAGCTGACATATTTACCTAAGCTTATTACATATTTTGATCGCTGCGAAAACAATTCAATCAGATAAAATTTCACTCGGGAAAATGAAACTGAATCATTTTTCGAAAACTATGTTACATTAAAACCTGTACAATTATACTCAAAGGTTCGTTGTTTTAGTGAATGTTTAGTTAACTGATTAATTTTATTTTACGGCATATTAAATTCTATAGGTTATTTAATGCCGGAATTTAAATACTTAGATTTTAGTTGGTTGATTTTGTTTAGCAGTAAGTATATCAATTTCTATAGGTTATTTAATGCCGAAATCTAAATATTTGGATTTCGGTTGCTTGATTGTTTTGCGTGATTTGAGCGACATATCAACCTCTGGCGGTTATTTAATGCCGAAATATGAATAGTTAGGTTTTGGTTAGCTGATTTTGTTTAGCGGCATATGAATCTCGATGGGCTTTTCAAACCCAAAATCTAAATATTTGGATTTTGGTAGGTTGATTTGTTTAGCCACATATCAATATCTATGGGTAAATTAATGCCGAAATGCAAATATTTGGATTTTTTTTTTTTAGCTGCGTAGCAAGTTCTTAGGTTATTAAATATCGAAATCAAATATTTCGATTTTGGTTGGTTGAATTTGTTTAATGACATATCAACCTTTATAGGTTATTTATTGACAGAATCAAAATATTTGGAATTTGGGTGGTTGATTTTATTTAGCGGCATATCAATCTTTCCGGGTTATTTAATGTCGAAATCTAAATATTTTAATTTTGGTTGGTTGGTTTTGTTTATCCTAATATCTATCATTATGTGTTATTTCAGGCCGAAATATAAATATTTGGATTTCGATGTGTTGATTCTGTTTATCAGCATATCAAACTCTATGAATTATTTAAAGATTTGAATGTTGGTTGGTTGATTTTGTTTAGTGACATATCAATATATATTGGATATTTAAAAACGAAATATAATCATTTGAATTTTGTTTGCTGTACTTGTTTTTCGGTAAATCAAACTCTGGCAGTTATTTAATACCGAAATAGAAATATTTGGAATTAGGTTGGTTGATTTTGTTTCGTGACATATTAAACTTAATGGATAACTTAATGCCGAAATCTAATTATTTCAATTATGGTTGATTGATTTCTTTTAGCAGCATATTAACCTCCATGGGTTATTTCATGCCGGAACCTAAGTATTTAGATTCCGGTTAGTTGATTTTTTAATAGCATATCGAATTCTATAGGGGATTTAATGCTGAAATCTAAATATTTGGATTTTGGTTGTTTTGTTTAACAGCATATCAAACTACGGTTCTTTAATGCTGTTATGTAAATATTTGAATTTTTGGTAGATGAATTTTTTTAGCCACCTGTCAATATATATTAGATATTTAACATCAAAATATAATATTTAGATTTTGGTTGGTTGATTTTTAAAAGCATCGGAGTAGATAGACTAAACTATCGCCCGGTTCACACTCCACCCACGTCTATTAAACAGGTGTAGAGGCTCATCCCTTGTTCCCTGTTCAGGATGTGGTTTCCGGCTTTCTTTTTTCCAATCTTTTCACTCTTACGTAGCCCCCTGCACATCAGTGGCGTTACCGCCTTGCTCGGGGTGATATGATTAAAAAAAAAAAATATCAAATTCTATAGGGGATTTAATGCTGAAATCTAAATATTTGGATTTTGGTTGAATTGTTTAACAGCATATCAAACTACGGTTCTTTAATTCTGTAATGTAAATATTTGAATTTTTGGTAGATGAATTTTTTTAGCGACCTGTCATATATATTGGATATTTAACATCAAAATATAATATTTAGATTTTGGTTGGTTGACTTAATTTAGCGGCATATCGACCCCTGTGGGTTATTTAATGCCGAAATCTCAATATCTAGATTTTAGTTCGTTGAATTTGTTTAGCGATTTATCAACCTCTACAGGTTATTAATGATGAAATTTTTGGATTGTCAACGGCTGGGTTGATATGCCGCTAAATTTGTTTAGCAACATATCAAGTTCTATGGGTTATTTAATGCCGAAATCTAAATATTTAGATTTTGGTTGGTTGATTTTATTTAGCGGCATATCAAGTTCTATGGGTTATTTAATGCTGAAATCTAAATATTTGGATTTTGGTTCATTGATTTTGTTTAGCAACATATCAAGTTCTATGGGTTATTTAATGCCGAAATCTAAATATTTGGATTTTGGTTGGTTGATTTTGTTAAGCGGCATATCAAACTCTATGGGTTATTTAATGCCGAAATCGAAATACTTGAATTTTGATTAGTTGATTTTGTTTACTGGTATATCAATATATATAAGTTATTTAATAATGAAACCTCAATATTTAGCTTTTGGTTGCTTGATTTTGTTTAGCTGCATAACAAAATATCCATGGGTCATTTAATGCCGTTATCTGAATATTTTAAAATAAAATGTGTAGCTTCAACTTAGCATATTTTGAACAAAATTGTATGTCTTTAACTAAACATAAAATACGTTACTAGTATATTGCAATAAAACTGCATTTTTACTATAATTATGTCTTCTTATTTTATTTTATTTTTTTGTTTTAATTGTTTCCCCCCAGGCAAGGCGGTACCGTCACTCGTGCGCAGGGGGCTTACTAAGAGAAGAGTGAAAGTTAGGCAGAAGGAGAGCGAAGATAAAGACCAACCAGTTACAGCAGGTGTTAGAGAAAGGGCAAGAAAAGGATAGGAATACCAGCGTGGAGACAGTTGCGAGGGTAGCGTGAGAAAGAAAAAGAACAAGATACACGAGGTGATGAGGAAAGGACGAAAGAAGACTAGAGTCAAATGGACAAGAGGTGGGAATTGACATTGCATTTAAATTCTTGGAGAGTCTAACCGTCAGGAAAGTGAGTATACAGAAGTGAGTTCCACAGGCGGAAAGTGCGTGAAAGAAAGTTGATGGAGTAGAACTGGCAGCTGCATTTAGTTTATTTAACTGTAAAAGGGTGGGACCTTGTTGCCAGTCTGGTTGCTCGAGTAAATTCTTGGAGAGGGGGCATCAGTAAGCTAAGTCTGTCGAAGCAGGAAACATGAAAATATTTGTAGTAGAGACAGAGGCAAGCTACATCCCGTCGTTGAGACAGTGGCTGGAGTCGAGCTGCCAGGTCGGGATCGATTACATTGCAGATTCTCCTCAAGAGCTTGTCGAGAATCTCGAGATGAATAACAGAGCGTTCGACCATATATAACAACAGTATTCAATGCATGAGTGGATGGTTTATGTGTATATGAGCAAATGAATTCAGGCGAGAAAAACTTCCTGACTTGACACAGTGACCCAACATTCCTAACAGTAGATTTTGCTATTGGTTCAATATAGTCGTTCCACTTTAGGTCGGCTGAGAGGGTGAGACCGAGGAGGCGCAGTGTATTGTTTTCAGAGAGATTATCTTGATCCATACTGAGGGGGGACAGAAGGGGCTGTCTATGGTGATTAACGGATAGCAGCTTCACTTTGGAAGCATTAACATTTACAAGCCATTTCAAGTTGATGAAGTAGTTGTGGCAGCTGCATTTAGTTGATTTAACTGTAAAATGGTGGGACCTAGTTGCCATTCTGGTTGCTTGAGTAAATTCTTGTAGAGGGAGCATCAGTGAGCTAAGCTCGTCAGAGCAGAAGCCATGAAAATATTTGTAGTAGAGACAGAGGGAAGCTACATACCGCCGGTGAGAAAGTGGCTGGAATTGAGCTGCCAGGTCGGGACCGATCACGGAACAGATTCTCCTTTAGAGCCTGTCGATAACCTTGATACTTACATAGTGTTTTGTTTTGGGTTCACTATTTGCTCATAGCTGGGATACTACCAGGTTCTACTAACCCGGGCAAAGTAAATCTGTGAAAAACAGCTATTAAGATTTCATTTTACAATACTCAAAATCTTCTTCTCTCCCGATGAGAGGCCCTTGCTGGCGCATGTATTTTTTGTCATATCCAAAGTTAGATACTCAAAGGGCATGGCAGATCAGTAAATGATATTGAGTAGGTAAATCAATAAAATGTAATGATACTTTAATTTTGTTTTTCAAGAATAAAACTATAATGAATATCTTAAATTATTTACAATACTTTTTTTTCTTTTAAGTAACCAAATATATATACACTAATATTATAATTTCTTTTTTACAAGTTTGTTTAAAAGTCATCAAACTTTCTTCCTTAGAGATTGATTTTTATACTTTATTCGACACTTTGAACTATTTCCCGTGCTCTGACAAGAATTTCAATACAAATTTTGTATGTGGGGGTGTGCGTGTGCAAGTGGTAATTATACAACGTTAGTCTTTGAAATAAATGCGTAAGTATTTAACTTTGTAACCCACATTATCTGAAAAGGCTTCATCAGTTTTATTGCAATTTTCTGCTTCTTGTTGATATGCGTTTGGTTGTTTTGTTTTTGTAGCAAATCAACCTCGGCGGGTCATTTATTGCCAACTAAATTTTTATTTATTTATTGCTGGCAATACCTTTTTCTTTCAACAATTTATTGTTGTTTTATGCAAGTTTTTTGTGTCTAGTAATACTTTTTTTCTTTTCGAGTGTCAAGATTCATTGGGATTTGTTTTTAAAGGCAGGGTCCCCAAGTCCTACTCTTGTTATTTAACCCATAATTGGAGGGAAGGAACGGATCAATACCTTTCCCAATGGTACCAGTGCCAAAGTGAATGCAGGGTATTCAACTAGAATTCGAACTCGGCTCACTGATTTCTCTTTCCGAGCCGACATCCACTGCACCACAACGCACATCCGCCACTATAGGCTTACAGCACCTGCTATTCCCAAGCAGTCACCCATCTAAGTACTGACCAGGCTCAACGTTGCTTAATTTCGATGATCAAGCGAGAACCGGTGTATTCAACGTGATATGGCCGTAAGCCCATATGCGTTAGGCTTCTCAACCCAGAATAATCTAAAAATATAAGATGCAAGAAAGGCTACACGCAACTGAGAAAGTAATGATTGTCCGCTTGTCGCTTATTTGATAAAACACTGAATAAATCGCGAAAGATGATCAGGCAGAGGTCTAACGCTAAATAAGCTGCACAAGTATCGTATCTTCCGGCTTGCAAGACGCATTTTGCTTCCTAAAATTTACTGAAAAATACGAAGACGAATGTAACAGATAACACCATGCTGTCACATGTGTTAGAAAATTTTTTGGCCTGAAAATTATCACCCATGGAGAGTTCATCAAAAGGATTTACTTATAATCTCTCATACATGTTAAAAGTTGTACAGTATATCAAAGGATATGGTAACAGAGCAGTAGTAAAACATCTTTGAACCAATGCCTGCCAAAAAAAAAATGATTCGACAGGAAACAAGAAGAAGGATTGAGTGAAGCTGAAAACAAGTCAAAGCACAATTTATGTCCAGTATCAACAAAATGGCCGCAGTCAGTGAGAGACTTGTATACATGAATAATGGAACACAAAATTACATGGATTGCACTTAATACGAAAATGATAATCTTACCTGCAAGAAACCTCGCAACGAACATGGGACTTTAAAGGCACCATGTCTTGATGTTTTGGTTGATCAAGAGAAATTGTGACTTTATTTACCAGTTACGGCCACTAGATGCAAACCATTCAAGAATAATATGCGTGAAGAGTGGGCTAAATGGATGGCAGAAAGAAGACATGAAACGACGCCTTGTGGACGGATGAAATATCCATCAAGAGCTCAAATGTGTGAATGGGTGCTAAAATCTTGGAATGCTGTTAATACTGACATTGTTGTAAACCCTTTCAAAAAGTGTTGTATTTGTAATAACATGGATGGTAGTGACGATCATTTATTGTACAAGACTGACAGTAGTGATGACTCTGCAGATGATAATTTAGAGATTTTACATAAATCCAACAGTGACGAGTTTTAGGGATTTGTGGATCAATGAAATTTCTTTGATTGGTTTATATTTTTCATGAATATTTTAAAATTTCATTAATATAAAAATAAAAATACCCTTCGACAATAAAGTTGTCTAGGATATTTACTAACCACCCAAAAGTAGGTCATTGCGATACGAACATAATTAGACGAAGGATAAATGTAAATAATATCTAGCGCCGGTATGTGAGGAACACATGACGAATGTGTTGTGGTATGAGAATGACATATTTTCTTGGAAATTTCTTGCCAATATTAGGGTGCGTCTTCTAAGCCGAAAAATACGGTAATTCATTAATTTAGAAGAGGGTCCTGTACATAATACATTTGAACAGATCCAGGTCAGAAGACACATGTCTGAAGTTTCTTTTAATTTTTGTGTATATATTTACTTCATTTTTGTTAGAATGAAGTTCCATGTTATTCTGACATCCTTCCCGAAGAATTCGAGTTTTCATCGAGTTCAAATAGACTTTTGTCGTAAAATTATCAAAATTATGTTGCTCAATGGATAACAATTCGTCGATGTTTAGCCAACAATTCCAGTAAATAATATCTTTATCTATAAAAGGGACGAGGGTGAACGTTGTGTAAGTATTTGTTTGAATGATTCGAATTAGCGTCTGCATTTTATGGTCTAGCGCGACGGAAGTTGGGCTCAGATGTAGATCAACATTTTAGAATTCTAACGACACAATGACAAATGGATCCCTGATTTTTTAAATAGGATGTTTTTGCCTTATTGATTGATGTCAAGTTTGAATCGTGCATTTCTAGTGTGGGATCAGTTCAGTGGAAAATATTGCAAGAGGAATGAACATAATGTTAGTTGTAATTCATGGTGGTCTTACTTCCCAGTTTCAGACACTAGACATGAGTATCAACAAACAATTCAAGAATAGCATGCATGAAGAATGAGTTAAATGGCTGGCAGAGGGAAGACATGAAATGACACCGTTTGGAAGGATGAAACGCCCATCAAGGGCTCAAGTTTGGTGCTGAAATCTTGGAATGCTATTAAAACTAAAATTGTTGTATACCATTTCAAAAAGTGTTGTATAAGCAAGGACATAAACAATAGTGAGGATCATTTATTGTAAAAGACTGACAGAAGTGATAACTCTGCAGATGATAATTTAGAGCTTTTACATGAATCCAGCAGTGACGAGTTTTGGGGATTTGAGGATCAATGAAATATCTTTGATTGTTTTATATTTTGCATGTATATTGTTTTAAATTTCTAATTAGGTTTTATGAAAATAAAACCAGCCTTGGACATTTAAAGATGTATATTATATTTACTGACCAACTACTAGAAATAAACTGCAGGAAAACTGAATGCATGGTCAACATTAAAAGGGCAGCCCAAAATGCCAAATGCAGATCGGGAATACCAGAATCAAGCAGGTACAAAAATTTAAATACCTGGAAAGCGTTACAACAGAAGACGGAAAGTGCGACACAGAGATCCGAAGGCGAATTGGCATGGCAAAGGAAGCATTCCAGAAGTTGAGTAAGGTATTAAGAAACAGGACAATTTCACTAGAAACTTGGAAGAGAGTACTGGATTGCTACGTGATGTCCGTCCTTCAGTATGGCAGTGAATGCTGGACAATACCATTAAAGATGAAGAAAAAACTTGAATCAACTGAAATGTGGTTCTACAGAAGGATGCTGCGGATATCATGAATCGAGCATGTGAGCAATGATGAGCTTTTGGAAAGGATGGAAACAAAAAGGAAACTAATACTGAACATCAGGAAAAGACAGCTGAAGTTCCTAGGATACGCAATGAGGAAGGAGGGTCTGGATGACGTGATACTAACGAGCCAGATAGAGGAAAGCAACGGATAACATATTTGAAGAACCTAATCAGGTGGATGATGGAACGAGGGTTGAATGGTGTAACAGGAGAAGGCGTGCTCAGAGTCACCAGGGATGGCCATGATCCTCTACGTCCTGAATGGACAGGGCACATAGAAGAAGAAGAAGAAGAAGAAGAAGAAGAAGAAGATAGACAATACGTGGTGTCAGCATGGTTAATCTGTTGTATGACTTTTCTTTTCTTAGAAATGTATTTCTAATATTAGAGTGCGTCTTCCGTGACACAGCGTCTTCTAAGCCGGAAAATACAATAGCTGAATAGAAAAATTGAAATTAAGTTCAAATTTATTCGTGCTTTTTTATTTAAATCTATGACTTTATTTCTTAAAATTTAAATATATGCCCTTTGAAAATTGTACTAAGTGTGTTGTGATATTTTCATTTATTTCTAGTAGTGTTGTTAGATAAAAAGTTTGAGAAACACTGCTCTGTTGAAAACTTTCCCAGAAGCAATTACATATGCTTCATATTATTGTAATTTTAATATTTTTGAAAACCAAACGAATAGATCATTATCATCATCACTACTACCATTTTGCTCTACTTTACCAATTGACAGCAAAATCAATGTCAAGTATAAGCCTCGTTTTGGCGCCAATTTGTAGAGCTCCTCGAGGCAATTATCACCTGCCATCTTTATTCTATCAATTGACATATGTTTAATTCTGTGCTGTTTTTCTTTTCTTCTCTGAAATCTTTTTAGCCTCGCCAAGAAGCTTTCTTCATAATTTTGCATCCCGAGTACGAAAACTACGAATACAAACAATAAGGAGAAAATAAACCAAAAGAAATAATTGTGTATTTTTTGTTTTTTCAACTCACCAAAAAACCACAAAATTAAGAAGACAAAATCCATATATATTATAAATATACTTAGCATGGGTAGTATAATAATAAAAATAAAAGAAAAGCAATTGATCGAATACATTAAAATAAATAAATATTATAAAATAACAACGAACTGTTCAAGTATTAACTCAGAAAACAGCTTTTTTTAAATTCTGCCTCGATCATTAGACATTCAATTGGGTCCGACTCTTAAGTAAATGACGTCAGAATTTAGAATGACAGTAAGTGCTATTTAATATATTGGCGATGAAATTTTTTTATAGTTCACTTACATCTGACGGAAACAAAAGCCTGACAGCTGGTCTCATGCTTCTTCTATGTATTAAAAAAGAATATAAATACATTATATAGACTGCGGTAGAAATAAGTCCCACATACACCTCACATATAATGGTAAGACAGTAGCTAGATCAAAGGTTCACAACCAGGGTTCACACGAACTCTCAAATGATCTATTTAACATTGCTGTTGTTCCACATCCTTAAAATAATAGATTGGTGTCCAAGGTGATATTTTAATGGTCAATAAAACAATTTTTCTTTTGAAAGGTTGGTATTACTGAGAATGAAATTTCGACAATAATTTGCGCCATATTTAAATAATAAAAGTAGAAATGTTTACGTAGCTTTTTTATTTTATCGCAATCAAGTAAAAAAAATAAAGAAAAAAAACATGACGATATACAGTGTTGTAAATTTAAGGTTACCAACAATGCCTTCTCTATAATAAAATTTCATATCTGGTTGGATGATCTTTTTTTGTAATTAGGATTTGTTTGTCTTTTTTTCTTTTCTTTTTTGTTCTTTATTTCTTTTGACTATCGTTCACTATTTGCTTATTTAATTAATATTTCCTTTTGACCTGGCCACTCGCCCATCGGTCAGTGACAAAAACAAACAGAACGTTCCATGTATAACCCAGTTTAGAACTTCTGATCTAGTTGCTATGAATGTCCACCCCCGCCAAAACAAATAACAGAAAAAAAGTTCCACGGTTAAAAAATAATTGAAATCCAGTGAGCTTGATAAAGATACCATGGCCACTAATATATTAGCATTATGTGGGAAATATTGTTGAGAGCTATATACAGGAGGTATTTTTGCTACACCCTGTATTTAGATATAAAGAAGAATCTGCAACATCATCGGTCGTAAGCTGTCATCTCGTCTTCAGTCACTTCTCTATATTCCCTGGTATCATTTGTGGGTCGTTTTCAATACAATTTTTGATATTAAATTACACGACACTAGTTGACATGATGTTTGGCCCTTTAGATGAAGTTTAAATGATAGACATTTGGAAAATACTTGGAAAATACGAAAACTTAAGGAAATCAGCGTATATGTTGGGTTACAAAAATTTCTTAAGCCAGCCGAGCAGAGAAATGAATATGAGAACCAGTAATACGGAGTTACAAAAAAATTAATTACAAGTACAAAATTGTAACATGAGCTCTGGTAAAAAAAAATTGTTACTGAGAAATTAAGTTTATTAGTCCTAAAATATCATACACTGATGTTTATAACAACTCAGTGTTAGCTAAATCCAGTGACTTGACCCAACGAGTTGTGAGTTCAATATCTGGCAACAGCAGCGGCAAAAAAATATTTGAGAGTTGAATTAAATGGATTTAACTAATACGTCCAGAAGTGGCATAACTTATGGAACAAGAACAAGATGATGATTCAAATAAAGGGTTCGGTTCAAAATGTCAGTCACCTGAAGAAGGTCGGAGTGTACAACGGCCGAAATGTCGTGGATAAAAGATGAGGACAACAGTCGGAACAATGCAAATAACAAGTAAAATCAACCAAACAGGAAAAAGCCTATTTCTGTCTCGGAAAAAGAAGCAAGCAATTTTCTTAATGTTGCCATTTAACATTTTTTTCGTATTATCTGTAATGATAGTATTTATATGTTTGGTTAGTTGTTTCTGTCTTTTTCTCTCGCACTCTCACCCTGTATTTCTTTCGCTCTCTTTCTCTTTCTCACTCTCTGCCTCATTCTCTTTCTCTTTCTCTTGTTCCCTTTCACTCTCTCACTCTCTTTAATTCTCTTGTTTTCTCACTCACTTTCTTTTTCTCTCTCATTTTCACTCTCGGTCTGTCTCTTTCTCTTTTTCTCGAGCGCTCTCTCACTCTCTTTCTATATTCTTCTTTCTCTCTTTCTCAGTCTTTCGCGCCCTCCGATTCTCTGTCTCTCTCACTCTCTTTATCTTCTTTTTTCTCGCTTTCTCATTCTATTTCTCTTTCTCACTCTCTCTCATTCTCTTTCTCTCTCACTCTCACTTTATCGCTCTTTGCCCTTTTCTTTCTTTCCTTCTTCCTCGCTCTTTCACTCTTTCTCTCTCACTCTCTTTCGTTCTATCACACTCTGTCTTTCTCTTTCTATCCTTCACTTACTCTCTCACTCTCTCTCTCTCTCTCTCTCTCTCTCTTTCTTTCTCCTTCTCAGTATCTCTAATTCTCTCTCAAACCGAATCATGCAAAAACCTTGAATTGGAAAGGAAAATAATATTTTGATTTCACAGATGCATACTAAATGACAAAATTATGATTGTTTCTTGGATTTAACTCTTAATGCCTGAATATTATCAGAAGGACATGATTTATCAATTTTCGCAATATGTGTTCCATTTGAAAGAACACTGTAGTTTAATAGCATTATGCAACAGGATGGAGAATGATGACGTAGGGGGTCAAGCTGAACTGGCTTTCAGAACTTCTTCAGAGGCCCCATTATGGCAGGCCGTCGAATGACAGACCGAGCCCTGACTAACGAAAATTGATCGTCTGGAAATTGATAGCGATCTAAGAAGCACAGAATTACCGACAAACACGCAAGATTGACTGTGATGGAAATTATCAAGCGTGCCCCAGTACGCCCCATTGCTCGCGGAGTAAACGTAATTTAAAATTTTAAGCAGTAAATAAACCCCTAAAGCTAACTTCTCAAACCGGAACATGCACAATCCTAATTGAATAAACCTATATAAATAATCAATTAACTCTCTTTCACTCTATATCTTTCTCTCTTTCTCTCTGTATATACAGAGTGTATCAAAAATGCTTTTACAAACTTTAGGTGGGTTTACTATATAAAAAAAAATGTCCATATATATCTGTATATCCAAAAGACCGTGGGGAATGAGTTCTTGGTTGTCAAGTCGTTGTAGTGAAGTATCATGTCCGACCCAGGAATGGGTATGGCCCGGGTTATAAAAAACCGGGACGAGAGTGATCGAGAGTGTTCGTGATTATACGGGAGTCTTCGTCCTTATCCGAGAGTGTTCGTGATTATACGGGAGTCTTCGTCATTAAACGAGAGTGATCGTTATCATACGAGAGTCATCGACTTTATTTGAGAGCCATCGGCCTTAGACGTGAGTTAGACGTCACTAGACGGAAGCCTTCTTCTCAAGACGGACGCATACGTCCTATACAGAGACATTGCCTTCTTAATTGTTATTTTTGTTAACTGTTTATTGATGTACTTTATTTGGTTTATTGTAAATCTCTATTTATATATCCTCAGGGTTAAGAGTTATTTCTTACACTATTCTTTCTCTGTTTATCCCCTCCCGGGATATAACACAAGTGGGCGACCAGATCTTGGTTTTCCTCGATCTATAGTTTGTGGTGCCGCGGATCAGGCCTCAACAATGTGACAACAAACAGCAGCAAAAGTTGTCTGAATCTATTGCTTTCGAAACGCAATCTGACACGGCCGTGCAACTTCTGGTCCATTACCGTTCGCGTGGTTGTATGTAAGGACCATATCTACTTGATAACAGTATGAATATTCTGTCATATTAGTTAACTCACTACTATACACGTTAAACGTTGAAGACAAAACTAGCCAAAATGTATACGAAGAGCAAATGTAACCTAGTCTATATGGCAACAAAAATGTATCTAATATAAACTTTCTTCAAAATTAATAGCTCAAAACATGCAGGCATGTTTATATGGGCTTTTGTCCTTGTTTTGGTTTGAGAAACACGTCCCCACAATTTGTATCTGATATTTTATTATGACTGCGACCATTTTGGCAAATTTCCCCGTAGCGCAAATAATGCGCATCGAATATGAAAAAGAAAGAAAACTAGAATATTAGGTTGTCCCAAACGTTCCTAAACAATTGCAAAAAATTGAAATTCTACTCGCCAAGTAATCTAAGGTTACCAGAAAACACTTGCAAAAAACTGAAATTTTACTCTCAAAAACAACGAAAATTATTGCTCAAAATAAAGACCATTATTTTTCAATACTTTCTGCCATCGATCTACAAGCATTTGGATCTGTTCAAAGTACCATTCAGCCGGCTTCGAATCAAAGAATTCTTTACACGCTTCCCCGACTTCATCAAACGAGTCGAATCGGCGGCCTTTCAGAAAGTGTTGCATTGAGCGGAAAAGGCTGTAATCTGATGGAGCACAGTCAGGACTGTAGGCTGGATGTGGCAGAACCTCAACACCGTCCAGCTCTTCATACTTGTCCTTGGTATTCCTTGCGGTGTGTGGCTTGGCATTTTCCTGCTGCATCAAAGGTCGCTTTCGGTTGATCAGTAGCGGGTACTTTTGCTTCAACTTTTCGTAGACCCGCTCAAGTTGCTGACAGTAAAGTTCGGCACTGATGGCACGACCATTCTGAACCAATTCAAAATGCACGATTCCTTCAAAGTTCCCCCAAACGCACAACATGACTTTCTTGCCGAATCGATCTTGTTTTGGAACCGACGGTGTCTCTTGCTCTTTCTGAGCCCATCGCTTGTTACGATTGTGCTGGACCAGATAGACCCATTTCGCAAGTGTTTACGAACTTTTGGGTACAACCTAATAAAAAAGAAAGAAAATGATATTTCTCTCGTTCTCTCAAATTGTCAGCTAATTTATCTATTCCCCGGATTTTACAAGTACACGTTAGCCAATTTGCAAGTTTTTTGCTTTTTCATAAAATACACTTCTGCACAAAATTACGTACGAGGTCAGATAATATATGACGCTACTATTAAAAGTTATTTTTCTAATATTTTGTCTTGCAAGATTTTGTAGTCATTTTCCATCGTTTAAAGGATAACACTGGTCAAAACGATTTTTGGCACCAAAAACCAAAACACGTTTTTTAGCTATTTTGATGATGAAAATGACTTTAGTTTTCCATTGTTAGCTACCGTTTTTGCTATACTGAGATTATTCATTTCTGGAAAAAAATCAATTTACGATCTTGGCTGATCACAACATATAATTAATAAGGGTCGTAAAAACCCATCAGATTTCACGTGGGTCAAAAATTTATGTCAGCCACCTGAACCAGACGATTTTCTTATAAGAGAAAAGTGTTTATTAGTCAAACATTTTAAAATAGTAGTACCAACATTTATCACCCAAATTTAAACTTTATCACATATACACTTTTTCAGTAATACGCTAAAATAAGTATTAAGGTTCATTTTACATCGCCATCTAGATAAATTTCCGGATAATTGCGGTGATGTGAGTGATGAGCTAAGAAAACGATTCCATCAGGATATCAAAACAACGGAAGAGCGCTACCAGAGACAGTTGGACAAACGAATGATAGCTGACTACTGCTGGAGTGTAAAAAGGGACTAAATTAACATTGAACATAACATGGCAAGTGTTTATGAGTTAATGTATATCATCTAAGCCGGAGAAACCGGGACTTGAACCGTAGATATCTAAATTGCGTGTTCCGTGGTCAGACAAACACCTGTCGATATCTTTCAAGCAGCTTGTTATATTAGAAGAAACAGCGTGAGACGGAAGAAGTCTGTTAGCTGCTTGTATCTTTTTAATCATATTTGAATGTGATCTGCTGCTTTTCGAAAAGACAATTAATGAAACTCGTGTCTGTCCTAATAATTTTGTTTGCCTCATTATATTCGCTGTTTCTGTCAGCCAAAAGTTTTAACTACCCGTAATGCGCGCGTGGTAGGAAACCAGTTCCATAAAATTTCGGCTGATTTCCCAGAACGTCATTCTCTTTAGGACTTCCCAAAATTTGACTGTATTTAGCGTGCTCCAGAGTCAATAAATTTGGGCCTCAACATTTTAGAAATACGAATTCATATTTGTTAAACCTCTAAAGTTAAATTCTATATAATTTCATGAAAATAATAAATGTAATACCTGTACGTACGTACACCTTTGTCCGGATTAATTAAAATAAAAGGAATAATGTTTGACAAGGATCTTTCACAATTTTCCTGATCACGTGTACGTCTTCTCTTAGCGTTGTTTTCCTTTTCCGACCGCATTTTCCTTTACGTTTTGGACTGATGGATCTAGTTTATTTCTTCGCCTTGATGACACAACTGACAGTTGATGGGCTGACACAAACAATATCGGCGATTTTTCTGTAAGACTTTTCAGTGTGTTCGTGCAGCATTAAAATTTTCGTAAGTTTCCGTGGGTTAACGTCCATCGCAGACAATGGCTGTACGATGACTAATTGACAGTCAAGACAATAGTGTCTATGTGCGAAACAATCTGACGCAATATATTTCAAGACCAAACAAATTTCAACATAAACTCTATCGCCCGGTTCACACTCCACCCACGTCTATTGAACAGTTTAAGAGGCTCATCCCTTGTTCCCTGTTTAGGATGTGGTTTCCGGCTTTCACTTTTCCAATCTTCCCACTTTGGTTTCTTTTTTCTTTTCCATTGGAGTAGATAGACTAAACTATCGCCCGGTTCACACTCCACCCACGTCTATTGAACAGGTTAAGAGGCTCACCCCTTTTTCCCTGTTTAGGATGTGGTTTCCGGCTTTCTCTTTTCTAATCTTTTCACTATTACGTAGACCCCTGCACATAAGTGGCGTTACCACCTTGCTCGGGGTGATACGATTAAAAAAAAAAACAGAAAATGGATTCATATTACTGCATTCCACTGCAAATGATTGTTGGTTGGTTGTTTGGTTTTTATGGCATATCAACCTCGGCAGGTCATTTAATGCAAACTATATTTTTATTTATTTATTTATTGCTGGTAATACCTTTTTTCAGCAATTTAATGTTTTTTATATAAGTTTTTGTGTCTAGTAATACATGCTTGTTTTCCAGTATAAAGATTCATTGGGATTTGTTTTTAAGAGCAGGGTCCCCAAGTTCTACCCTGTTATTTAACCCATAACTGGAGGGAAGGGACGGATTAATATCTTTCCCAAGGGTACCAGTGCTAAAGTGAATGCAGGCTATTCAACTGGAATTCCAACTAGGCTCACCGATTTCTCTTTCCGAGCCGATATCCACTGCACCACAACGCACATCCATCACTAAACGCTTACACCACCTGGTATTTTCAAGCACTGCAAATGACCTTATCTGAGAAAAAAAAGAAGCCGATTACACCCTGTCACTCCAGTGAGTTTAAAGTTAACCGCATGGTAAAAGAACGGAAACTAAAAAAGTTGTTGAAATAAATTTCCACAAGGGTGTATATATATATATACTGGTTTACATAATCTTAGCATATTAAATGCTGATGACATTGTATTGATGATAGATGCCAAAATACTGATGTAAATTCTAGAAGAGATAGCTGATAATATAGACTAACTACCATTTGTTTAAAGAGACTAGAACGATAGTCACTGATGAAAGCTATGAATTTTAGATACCAAAAATCAAACAAGTAACAAAGATAACTGTTTGGGAAGGACCAGATATTAAAATGCGAGACCGAAATCTGAAATTCATTTAAAAAGGGAAAGATACCTTCCAAATTCAAAATAATGTATTAAGCGACAGGAATATTTTGTTCGTACCAAAACTGAATGTGGACAATATTGCCGCAGATGAAGAAGAGAAGTTACGAAAGTTATACAGGGCAAAAAAGACAAGAAGTCATTGAACCCTGCGTTCGTCCATGTCCTGAAAGAACACGTCTTATAAAAGAAGAACGAAAAAAATTCGTTACGAACTCAATGAGGAAACTTTCGCCAGCATAAAAATTGTTCTATAGCAGGAATCTTCGATCTCTGGGAAATTTTTAAAAGATGTTATCGAAAAAGGATATTTAACTTAGGATCCTAAAGATGAAAGTGAACGTTCTAGGACATAAAGTGAAAAAAAAGGGCTTGGAGAATTTGACACTAACAGGGCGTATTAAAGCCGAGAAGAAATTAACTAGGAAGTTACTTAACGAACTTTTGAAAATAGATGAACGAATATGAACTGAGAGAATAATAAGGGGATGTTAGAACACTGTAGGCATTTATCTCCCTTTAGCGGAGTTAAGTCCCGTGGATTACATGATGGCCGATTCGTGACGTCACTCCATAACCAAAAGCAATTTGTGGACATTGAATTGCTTTCTTTTAGGTTAAATCTGCCTCCCCAGCAACTTCAAAAATCCCATGGTGATGTGTCTGTTTAGGACATAGATGAATCCGGCAGGTTTAAGTTGGGAGTCCTAAAAAGGAATTCTCCAGGTCAAAAATATCTCCAAATTATATGAAAGACCTTTCTTTTTGTTCCTCCTTTGCTTTTCTGTATAGATGTACGTGATATATAGTTCTCCACATGGGAGACTTGTAAATATGTATAGATATAGTTTTTGTGTATCGAGGCAGCAAATAATTTTCTAAACATATACTGTTAAATATAATAGACAATGAATGTCTATTATGTTTAATCATGAGCCGTTCTAAACATCGTATTTTTGCTTTAATTTCAGTTGAAAATAAAGACAAAAATTCACCAACATTTGGATAATTTTTTATTAAGTTGGTTCTAAGCTTTCGGTTCACATGAGCCATGTTCAGAGAGGTTATAAGGACGTTAACACAAAAACATCCATCATCAGATTTTATCTAGTGCTGATATAAAACTCCGCTAAGCAACGGCAATTTTTACCAAAAATAACAAACGCAGTTTGCAAATATGCAATGCGGTTCTATGAAGTCACACCGCGTGATAGCGCGAAATGACAACAGAACCATATATTCAAATGCAATGTAATGTGTTATGTCCATATTTAAACGTAATTTTATTAAGTGTAGGTTGTTTGCATTTAATGTAGATGGCCTCTAAGATCTGAAGGTTTATTTTACTGTGTGTATGAGTGAGGATTATTGTATTGTTGACTAAAATCTGTCTGATATTACCCACATGGTTATGTTTTTCTGAGAAATGTTGTTTAATTGTACTCTGATCAATTTAATTGTATAGTTTTGTGCATGTTGCAATCTATCAAAATCTCTTTTTCCTTTCAGCCATTCCGTTCCGTCTTGTTTTTGAGTGATGGTGTTTTTGATGTCACGGATATAATATTGCTCACAACGGAAGAAAAATAAATGAGAGAATAAACCTTTTTTTTCTTAGCTCACTTCGCGTTATAGTGACATACATGCTTAGAGCTACGAAGGTGTAGCAGCCACAGATCTATTTCCTTTCGCGAATCAGTGCCCCCGACGGGAGATTCGGTCACTCACTAACCAATCAACTGGCGGAGCGCATTAATTCCTTCTTCCTCTCTAGAACTATTTTCCTAGTCCATTTTGGTAGAACGGACAAAAGGCAGAGAGCCATGAGCCAGCAGAAAAAAACACTGATTCCCCTTGGAACCCTTTCGCTGAAGAAGACGCTGCCGCTAGCTTCGCACACTCTTCCTACAAACCAAGTACCAACCTACCGACCAGCGAACCAAATGGACACTTATACACTATCACTCTTGTACGCCTACTAAGAGGATAAACCATTCTTTGTTGTTGTTTTTAAAAGGAAGTTCCGTAATTCATTTGTGTTGCCTAAAAATATAGTGTTGGGGAAATTAATCATTTCCCATAACTCTATAAATTGGTGACCACGACGTGATCCGAACACGCAACCTTCTGATCTGGAAAGTGGAGAGCCATGATTGTTTAGTCTGTAGTTATATGGCACATAGACAACCTTGGAACGCGCCTAAATAGACATAAACACGTAAAAACGTCACCATTTCGTAGATTTTATTTTATAGCCGCCATTAATTCGTTCATTTGTTTTCTACGGCTTATGAACTTTTTATATGTTATTTACAGGCATAAATATTTTTAGATTGTATGATTTGGGGGCTGCAGATAATAAGGATTCAGGGATAGAAATCTTTTCAATTAATCCTTAGCTAGAAAAAAAGTAGATTAACATCTTTCTTAAGGTTATTGGCGAGTAAGTGAATATATCTAACCCAACGAGAATTATTTCACCACTGCTGTAGCCAAGTATTGAATTCACACATGTTTGGATCTTTGTTTTGTCGTGAACAAATAACTTAGAGATTTGAGTCAAAGGGAGATAACTACGTGGTATCCGGAAGTACCATCGCACATGGAATGTGAATTATATACCTCAGTGATCGATATAATGGGTTTGGTTCAAAATTTTTACTACCTGAAGAAGGCTGGAGCGTACAACGGATTAAATGTCGTAAACATGGCGATAAAGATGAAGATAAGAGTCCGAACAGTGGAAACAGTATACTCTTTCTTTGATTTCGACGAAATCTTCCTGCCTCTCAGTACTCTGCCTTGCTAATCAGTCTTCGGATCTCAGTGTCGTACTTTCGATTCACGTGGAGATAAAACACATTTTGTTCTGACCGAGAAATGTTACTAATATCTTGTATAAATATTTTTTTTCAGTCTAAGCGCCCGTAGAACGAAACTAAAATTTGTTAATTCACCTTTTTACGTCTTACTCTTCATTAAAAATCTGTCGATAGCTTTGTTATAATTTGCTATATTATTTTATTTGTATTTGAACATCCTGCTGGGACATTATTCGGGGATTTTTTTACCCTCAGATTCAAGTTCGAATTAGATTAATTTATTTCTGAGTTGGTATTTTTCGTTTTTTGCAAAATAGATTTTTTTTTAATTAATGTTAAAACAGAATGATGACGAATATTTTAAATTGAAAAATTTTTATTTAAGCAAATTTCGTATAATAATGTTCACCGATTACTGAATCGTGAATATGAACACATTTTTTCTTGGCTGACCGAACCAACAGCGAAAAACTTGAGGTCAAACTATACAAATCAATGCAAATACATTAGATTTGCATTTAATTTCTGAGATAAGTGTTGTAAAGGAGACCTATAGTGTGTGTTTTTTTAACCTTTTTATGTCATTTAATGATGGCGGTTTCGTACAGCTTCTTTCATAATTTAGCTTTTCATTTCTGAGATAAGTAGTTGTTAATATTCGTGTATTATTTCGAACTATTGTTTTCATCTTTGATGGTATCGATGTTATTGTAGACACACTGTTACGAATAATTACCCTCTGGTCATCTTCATCTATGTCTATAATATCTATAATAAACAAGATAAGAAAACTAGTTCGAAATAATACATGAATGTTGACAATTCTTCTTCTTCTATGTGCCATGTTCCTTCAGGACGTAGGCGATCTGGCCTTCCATGTCTCCCTCTCTCTGATGGCTCTTAGCACGCTTTCTCCTGTGACCGCACCCAAAACCCGCTCTGCCATCCACTTGCTCCAACCCTTTAAATATGTTATCCGCAGCTTTCCCCGGTCTCTTTTCCCCCTCTATCTGACCTGTGAGTATCAGACTCTCTAAGCCCTCTTTTCTCATTATATGTCCCAACAACTTCAGGTGTCTCCTCCTGATGTTCAGTATTAATTTCCTTTTCGTTTCCATTCCTTTTAAAACGTTATCATTGCTCACATGCTCGATCATGATATCCGAAGCATCCTTCTGTAGAACCAAATTTCAGTTGCTTTAAGTTTTTCCTTCATCTTTGATGATATTGTCCAGCATTCACTGCCATATTGAAGAACTGACATCACATTGCAATGCAGTAATCGTTTTTTTTTTTTTTTTTTTGGTAGTTGTTGTTTCTAGCGAACTTTTCCTGTCTCTTAATACTTTAGTCAGCTTCTGGAATGCATCTTTTACCATGCCAATTTACCTTCGGATCACTTTGTCGCACTTTCCGTCTTCTGTTAGAACATTTCCCAGATATTTAAACTTCTGTATCTGCTTGATTTTAGTATTCCTCATCTGTATTAGGCATTTTGTTCTGACTGTTTTGCTGATGACCATGCATTTAGTCTTCTTGCAATTTATTTTTATGTATTGCCAGTTATTCCTTCTCATATGAATGCGTTAATATATAACGCTTGTAAATAAGTCAGTATACACGCGTACCTATTTAATATATTTTCTTTGTCACGCTTAACAATGGCTGTACATCCCTTCTACAATTTTATCGTGCTTCGGCGATAAAAGATTGAGGTAGGGTACAGTTTTTTCTTTTCGTAATGTCCTGGGGAAGTTTTTCCTTCATCTTTGATGATATTGTCCAGTATTCACTGCAATATTGAAGAATGGACATCTTATATCAATCCAGTAATCTCATTTTTTGTTTCCGTTAGAACACTTCTCAAGTACTTATTGACAATTCAGTCAGTTAAGTGCAATACGTGATATACGCTTTGGGCGATCATGTCTCAAAAGAGACATGACTGACTAGGCAGAAGATTATCCCTGAGTAGGTTGCCATTTCTTTCTGCGGTCGACTAGTCGCTAATTTGTACTATTATTTAACCCATAACTGGAGGGGAGAGATGTATTAATACCTTTCCCAAGTATATTTGTGCGTAAGCGAATGCGAGGAATTCAACTGTAATTCGAACTAGGCTCCCCGATTTTTACTCCAAGTCTATATTAATTGCACCACAACGCACATCTTTATTGACAATTACTTATCTCAAAAGTAAAATAGTAAATTATGAAAAATTCGGTACCAACCAACCATCATCAAAATTCGTCAAACAGATAAAGCCTCCAAAAGCGCACCATTAGCTAAAAGAGAAATCGGAGAGCCGAGTTCGAATTCTAGTTGAAATTATTGCATTCAATTACGCGCATATACACTTAAGAAAGGTATTTTTCCGTCTGTACTCCCCGCCAGCTGTGGGTTAAATCGCAGGATAGATTGGGTTTTATAGCCTTGATTGGCAATCCGTCTACCACAGAAAGTACTGCTGATCTACTGCAGGAAAATCTTCTGTCCAGTCTCGAGACACAATCGGACAAGCGGGTTTAACGTATGGTACATAACTGACTGAATGATACATGTATTATTGTCATCTAGTGGTTATGAGTTCAATCCTTGCATCTGGTAGTGACGCACCAATGATGAACAAGCACGGATATCCCAGGAAAAAATATCACAATAAGCAGATCTCTCATATCAAGGGACATAATATCGAAAATCGAAGGATCACAGGAATAGAGAACGATGCCTTTCAAAAGTAAAACAAAGAAATAAGAAAGAACATTTCGTTAGGAACAAACGAAAAGTGCTGAACTGTTATGTAATACCAACATGATATCATCTGGTGGACAACTTCTGCACAGATGTAGAGGGAACTTGAGGCGATTGAGATCTGTTCTTACCGAATGATAACGAGGATACCATAAACTAAATCATGGAATGAACCGACAAGACAATTTTAAGAAAAATGGAAATTAAAAAAAAAACTATATTACTTAGAAGCTAAAAAAATGTTGAAATATTATGGGATGTATAATGAGAAAATAGGGCTTAGAGAAATTAACACATACAAGATATGTTGTTTCCAGATGAACAGATCGAATTAGCGAGAGTCCTACATAAAATGGATATGTAAATGAATGGCCGAATAAGGATTGTAAAGTATATGTAGAAGACAAATATTGCTTGGGCAAACAGTTGTAGATTTTTTTTTTAATCATCTCACTCCAAGCAAGGCATTCCACTGCCACTATTGCGCATGGGGCTACATAGGGGAAGGTAAAGAGAAGGAGTGGTTAGACATAGGGAATGTCAGGAGGAAGGTGACAGATGAGTAAGGATAGCGAGGATGAGGGTTGGGCAGATGGGAAGAATGTTTGATAGAATGGGAGCAGGTTAGTGTGTTAGGAGGTGTCTATTGACCTTACATTTAAATTCCTGGAGATTGTAGCCGTCGGGGAAGCAATTGTGTGGAAGAGAATTCCAGAGTCGGGAAGTGCGAGGAAAGAAACTGTTGGAGTAGAAGTTACGGCTGCATTTTATCGGTTTCACTGTAAAAGGGTTGGATCTAGTTGCTAATCTAGTATCTCGTTCAAATTCGTATTTAGGGGGCACCAGTGATCTAAGTTCATCGGAGCAGAAGCCGTGAAAGTATTTATAGAAGAGACACAGGGAAGCCGCGTCGCGCCGGTGGGAGAGAGACTGCAGGCGGTCTGCCAAGTCGGTATCTATCACATTACAGACCCGCCCCTGAACTTTATCGAGAAGCCCGAGGAGAACAGCAGGGGCACCCGACCAGATATGGCAGCAGTATTCAATGCACGGGCGAATGGTAGATTTATAAATGTGCAGGATAGATTTAGACGGAAAAAACTTCCGAGCCCTACACAGAGAACCGATTTTCATAGCAGTGGATTTAGCAATGGATTCGATATAGTCATTCCATTTGAGGTCCGCTGAAAGTGTGAGACCAAGGAGGCGTAGTGTTTTACTCTCTGGGAGGCAAGCCTGGTCCATGCTAATCGGAGGTAGGTGAGATTGTTGATGATGGTTAATTGAGAGTAGCTTCGTTTTAGAAGCATTAGAATTTACTAGCCATTTCTTACCCCAGTCCAGTATGGATTGGAGGTCTTTTTCAATCTCGGCTGCGAGGTTAGCTTTGACGCCTACACCAGATTTTTGTAGGAGGCGAGAGTAAACTGTGGTGTCATCGGCGTACAAACCTATTTAGGCTCTTATGGAATCAGGGAGATCATTATTGTATATCAAGAAGAGTGTAGGACCTAAGATGGAGCCTTGGGGGACACCTGCATTTGTATGGTAGTTCTGAGAGGCATGTCCGTTTAATACCACCTTCATTGTGCGGTTAGAGAGGAATGACTGGATTAGTTCAAACAAATGTCCAGTTATACCATAGCTCCGCAGTTTACATAGAAGGCCAGCATGCTAAACTCTGTCGAACGCCTTAGATATATCCAATGCAACGGTTCGGGCTTCGCCATTCCTGTCGAATGCCTGGTATATGTACTCAGTGATGGTCGTTAGCATATCAGCAGTATACCTGGTGAAGCGGAAACCATATTGCTTGTCTGAGAGGAGCCTGTGTGCTGTGAGATGCTGAACCACCTCGGCGTTGATAATGGCTTCGAACACTTTGCCAAAGATCGGAAGAAGGCTGATAGGGCTGTAATTTGCAGGGTCAGAGGGTTCTCCAGTGTTTTTAAATATACGAATTACAGAGGAAGATTTCCAACAGGCAGGAAAGTAGGAAGCAGATAGGCAGAGGTTGTAGAGCTTAGAAAGGACAGAGGAGAGTTCAGGGGCACATTTCTTTAAGACTATGGTTGGGATTCCGTCACCACCGCTCGCTTTGTGAGGGTCAAGTTTTAAGATTATCTTAGAGACAAGCGAAGGTGTAATGTGGACATCATTCAGTTGTGCCTCGGTTCTAGGTGAGAAGTCGGGTGTAAAAACTCCAGATGAGTCCAGACTCGAATTGTTCGAAATTCTGCAGGCAAAGCATTCAGCCTTATCTGCTGGGGAGGTGAGGACCTCAAATTTGTTGATTAGCGGGGTTATTGTGGACTTGCTCTTGTTAAGTACTCTTTTACAGAGTCGTCAGTAGTCTTTAGCGCCGAATTTAGAGCATGCTATGCGTTGGTTCATTCTGGCAGCAAACAACATCTTAGCTTCTTTAAGTATCCTTTTACACTTATTACGGGCTGAAGTGAAAAGGCGCCTGTTTTGGTCCGACGCGTAGTTACGATAGAGTCGGAAGAAATGATTCCGGTGGGCAATGGCAGCCGAGCAAGCGGGTGAGAACCATGGAGACGAATGAGATTTAAGCTGGAATTTCCTAGCAGGGATGAAGGTATCGATGCCAGCCTTAACCCAGGAGGAGACCTCGGATGCACAGTCTTCGATGGGAAGACTAAAGACGTTGTTCCAAGGGATGTCACAGAGGAAGTCTCGGAATGAATCCCAGTCTGCTCTTTGATAGCAGTAGGATATTCTACTTGTTTGGGTTTCATGGGTCGGGCGGGAGTGGAGTTAAATATTGACGGACACTACAGTGTGGTCAGAGTTTCCGAGTGGGCAGAGTTGTCTGGTAGTGCAAGAGTCTGGGATGGAAGTGAAGCAGAGGTCTAGAAGTGAGTTCCTTCCATTAGGGTTGTCGGAGAAACGCGTGGAGAAGTCCATTACTTGCGTAAGGGATTGGGTGATTGAAAAGTTCATGGTGTGGACACCAGCAGGGTCGGTGACAGCGTTCTTCTTAGTGTGGTGGGCGTTAAAGTCACCAAACACGAATACATGGGC
The DNA here is from genome assembly GCA_037127315.1 of Ascarosepion bandense. Classification (NCBI taxonomy): domain Eukaryota; kingdom Metazoa; phylum Mollusca; class Cephalopoda; order Sepiida; family Sepiidae; genus Ascarosepion; species Ascarosepion bandense. Next base: position 70,758 of record JBBBDQ010029053.1, on the reverse strand, counting down.
AGAGGGATGGGAAGAAATGGCTTTGTCGATATTGTCAGAAATGATGTCAAGTAACGAACAGTCAGGGGAGGAAGGTGAGCGGTAGAGAAAGAAGAGATAGCTAATCGAGCTGAGAAGTGAGAGGCGGAAGCACATGAAAGAATGATCTGGGTATTCAAAAGATGACACCCTGGCTAAGGGAAGGTGTTCGCTGACATAGACACCAAGCCCATGCATATGAACATTGGAGTCCTTCCTGAAGATGAGAAGGTAGCCAGGAACGTAGAACTCAGATGAGGGGATAGAAAGGTTAAGATTAGTTTCACATAGGGCTAATATATCAGGTGAGTTATTATGGAGGAATGAATCTACGCTGAGGAAGTTGGTGCGGATGCTGCGTATGTTAGTGAAAGAGATGCAGACAGGTTTGGGCGTTTTCAAATGAGCTGGTTTAGTTTTGCTATTATGTTTGCTTTTTTCCATAGTGATTCAGTTAAGGGGAGGTCTTAGAATAGAATCAGTCGGTCAATCATTTGCAACTTGTGAAGGATGGAGACTGGCGCGGCCTACAACATAATGTGGCCTCGGGGTTGCCCACCGAACGTTCATACAGGGACGCCCGTCCATGCGCGATATGGCACTACAAGAACCCCGGTATTATTCAACTGTTGATCAGAGCAGCCTCTCAAGACGCTACGCAAGAGTTCGGGCTCCTAACTACCAGTCGGAAGCAACAACCAGGAAACTGCCAACCCGGTACCCTCAGAATGTAAAGACGTTGCCACCATACTCCGTAACTGCAAAGAGCTTCCAGCTGAACTAACACTAAGACCGGAGATGGGGGATGAACCGGGAGCCCCTTCCTAAACAAGAAACAAGGAGATCACCTCTAAACTCATTCAAAAGAAGGGGGTGGAGTGTGAGACCGGGCGATAGTAGAAACTATCTACTCCAATTAAAAAAAAAACAAATGAAAGAAAGTGACTGAGGTTTACAAAGTTTTAACTTAGTAAAAGTCAAAAATAACCTTGAATTGCAAAATAATTTACACAAACTAAGTGACAAAAAAAAAACCATGTAAGAAACAAAAAACGAAAAAAAATAAAAATAATTTCCAAAAATTACAGAAAAACAGAATGAAAAATGGACTGAATCCCGGTTGACTTACCACAAGCAGCTACCACTGTAAAGCTGATTTAATTAAATTTCTGAAGACAAAAATAGAAATTAAACCATTTTTTACAGAATATAGTCGAGTTATGCGGCTTGCGTTCGTTGGCCAACCGTTACGAAATCAATGTCTCGAAGACAGAAATTTAAATCTTCTACAAGACAAAAATAATGGAAATAATTGAACCGTGATACTATTTATCTTAAGTCAAAAATAACCTTGAATTGCAAAATAATTTACACAAAGTAAGTGACAAAAAAAAACATCATAGACGAACAAAAAACGAAAAAAAAAAATAATTTCCAAAAATTACAGAAAAACAGACTGAAAAATGGACTGAATGCCGGTTGACTTACCACAAGCAGCTAACACTGTAAAGAGTCGGCCATAGTCGGGATCAATCGAGTAGAATGCGATCGATTCTTTCCTTAGATATGTATGTGTGTGCTACAGTTTCGGATTCAGAAGTTTCCTTCTTTTAGGAGAGGGCATGCGAAACTAATCAGTCCTACCTATAGATTGAGGAGAGAAGAGATGAGCTTGTCCCGAAGTTTTTATACACATAAGTTAGTATAATAAAAGTGACAGAAGTTTAAATCTGTTTCTCCGATTCTTCACTCCTAAAGGCAATCCACCGTGCCTTAGGATGATAGTAATACCATTACAAAAATTGTGGAATACGTAATAAAAAAAGAAAATGATGTGCTTTGTGGTGCCGAGAATATCATTTCGGAACAAGAAATCGGAGAGCCGAGTTCAAATTCCAGTTGAATTCATTGCATTCACTCACGCGCAAATACCCTTGGGAAAGGTGTTAATCCGTCTCTTCCTTCCAGTTATGAGTAAATAACAGGACAGATTGGGTTCTATAGCCTTGGCTGGCAACCAATCTACCACAGAAAACAATGGCAACCTACTGCGGGATAATCTTCTACCCAGTCATGTCTCTTTCGAGACATGATCGCCCAAGCGTGTTTCACGTATGGCACTTAACTGACTGAATGGAGATCTAAGTGGAATTAACTAATTTCAAATCCAACAGACATGAATGGCGTTAATGCAAAAACCGACTGACTGATGGGTTAAATAACAGGATTGATTTCTTCAGCGCTGGTTGGCAAACAATCTACCGCAGAAACTAATGGCAACCTACTGCGGGAAAATTTTCTACCGAGTCAAGCGTGTATCACGTATGACACTTAACCCTTTGTTGCATTTGGGTTACAATTGTAACCAATATGCAACAAAGGGTTAAGTGACTGATCTACCCAAGACACATATTAAAAAAACATGAATTTCAGCATCTCTTCAGTGCATCTGTACCGCATCAACACAAACATCACTTTAGATTGATGAAATTCTAAAATTAACGTGTGACACGTTAATTTTTTTTTTCAAATTTGCCATAAATTTCATAAAATAAGATGTTGTGTAAAGCCGTGATCGCTCATTTCTTAAGGGGAAATTTAACACAAAGTACCAATTCCGGGCATTGTATGTAGATAGGAAAATTTATCGCTAAGATCTGTTGCAAAGACGTAATTATTACAGCGTAAAATTTCTTATTTTCTAAATTGCAAGTGAATATCAAATTTACTACAGGGGTGAATAGTCTGCAGAGATGATTTTTTAAAAATTATCAATTAAAAGCCGCGCTCCAAGCACTTATATTAGCAAAAAAATAATTTTTTTTTATTCTGCTTTTGTTTTTATCACTGGTACATGGAAAATTTGAATACTTAATCGAGTATACGAAATTTTCTTCGCGATCATAAAGAATACTTTATCCAGCCTCAGGAAAAATTGAAAATACGTACTCATTGAACTCTTCATCATGTAATAGCACGCTATGTGACGAGTATCGTAGACATCTCGTTACATGAGTATCTATCTATCTATCTATCTATCTATCTATCTATCTATCTATCTATCTATCTATCTATCTATCTCGGTCTGTTCCAATCTATCTATCTATCTCGGTCTGTTCCAACCTATATATCTATCTTAGTCTGTTAATATATATCTGTCTGTCTCTCGATTATCTCATTTAAAATCTTTTTCACTCTCTTTATAAAAATTGTTTTCTGGCATAATAATATTTAAAGTATCATCGACATTTCGTGACTATCTATCTATGACTATTTATATATATACAGACAGACAGAGAAAGAGAGAGAGAGAGAGAGTAAGAGTTGAGAAAAACGAAATAACTGTAATGTTTTTTTTTGTTTGTTTTTTTCATTATGCTAATTCGGGTAACGGGGACATCGTACAAAATGAAAATAATATGGAAAAGCCATGTGACAATTGTGCAATGTCAAAAAGAAAAAAAGGTTGTAGCTGGTGATTATTAACTGGGGAATTCTATCATTATTTTCTGAATTCCTATATATATATATATATATATATATATATATATATATATATATATAATGATATTTTTGCCCAGTTAATATTTCCCACAGCCTTAACTATTATACATAATGGAATCTTTTCTAAAAATTGGCCCTGACGATCCATTTGGCGAAACCGTGGTAGGTCCGTTGGCTCTAGATTATCTACTTACTTATATATATATATATATATATATATATATATATATATATATATATATATGAACCCAAAAGAAAGCGGCTTTATGGTAAAATCCCAGAGGAGATCCTATTCATAATAATTGTTGAAAAATTAAATATTAAAACTGATCCATCCACAGAGATCGATGTAAATAAGATTATTTATTTACAGAGACAATATATATATTTTTATATATAAAAAATGCAGAAATGGAATCGACTGATCATTTCTGCGAGCAAAATACACTTCATTTTTTTCAAAATTCACCAATGAAGCGGCTTTTGCTCGCAGAAATGGTCGTTCGGTCCTATTTCTATATTTTATATATATATATATATATATTATTCATAAACAAAAATTCTATTTTGATGATTTGACATGACAAAACATGATGAGTGATGCTTTTGGCCGCGGTTCATTAGATGTCTTTCAACATCATACCCGCTCTCCACGGTGACCCAGTCCATATTAAATATCGATGTGTGTGCTACCCGTCAGCTACAACTTTACTGTCTAGCAGACTGAAACATCTCTGGTAAGTTACAGCCCAATTACTGATAACTTCCGGTTTTACAGCATCTATGGCCGTCCATAATTATAAGCCGGGCAACAGCTGTTCAATGATTGACACCCATTAGGCGAGCGGTGGAGGTGGAATCCCGGTGATAGTCGTTAAGAGGTGTGCTCCTGAACTCTCTCCTGTCCTCTCTAAACTGTATAACTACTGCCTTTCTGCTTCCTGTTTTACTGAATGCTGGAAGTTCTCTTCAGTCGTTCCTGTATTTAAGAACTGTGGTGAACCCTCGGACCCATCCAACTATCGCCCTATCAGTCTTCTACCAATTTTCGGGAAAGTGTTCGAGGCCATAATTAATGCTGAAATAGTCCAACATCTTACTGCCCACAAACTCTACTCTGACAGGCAATATGGCTTCCGCTTTGCCAGGTTCACGGCCGACATGCTAACAACCGTTACGGAGTACATGCTCCAGGCCCTTGATGAGTCAGGCAAGGCTCGTGCTGTTGCTCTGGACATCTCCAAGGCTTTTGACAGGGTTTGGCACTCCGGCCTTCTATGCAAGCTACAGGGTTACGGTATTACCGGGCACTTGCTTGATCTAATCCAATCTTTTTTAAATAACCTCAAAATGAAGGTCGTTTTGAATGGGTATGCCTCTTCATCCTACAGCACAAATGCTGGTGTCCCACATGGCTCTATCCTGGGCCAGACGCTCTTCCTTATTTTCATCAACGACCTCCGAGATGAGAGCAAGTCCCAAGTAGGCATCTACGCAGATGACACTACAATATACTTCCGCACCAGTAAGAAACCTGTCGTGGCGGACAGACATAATCTCGCTGCTGACCTTGAACGGGATCTACACTCTGTGGTGAACTGGGGCAAGAAGTGGCTTGTCAACTTAAATTCGTCTAAGACCAAGTTGTTGTCTGTCAACCATTACAGGCAACCTCTCCTGCCTCCCATAAACATGGACCAAGCGATTCTCCCAGGGAGTAATACACTACGCCTCCTCGGATTTACCCTGTCCTCAGACCTCAAATAGAACCACTATATTGAATCCATAGCAAAATCTACTGCTAAGAAGTTTGGGTCAATATGTCGATCCAGGATGTTTTTTCCGCCTGAATCCATCCTGCATATATACAAGTCAACCATTCGTCGGTGCATGGAGTACTGCTGCCATTTATGGTCAGGCGCCCCTGTCGTTCTCCTCGGTGTTTTTGACAGGCTCCAAAGGAGAGTCTCTAATGTGATAGGTACTGATCTGGCGGCTCGACTGCAGCCACTTCCCCACCGTCGAAATGTGGCCTCCCTTTGTCTGTTCTATAAATATTTCATGGCTTCTGCTTCAACGAACTTAAGTCACTGGGGCCTCCTCAACAGGTGTTTACTCGTGCAACCAGATTGGCAACTGGGTCCCACCCATTCACAGTTAGATTAACCAAATGCAGACGACAATTCTACTCCTGCAGCTTCTTCTCTCGCACTTCCCGCCTGTGGAACTCTCTCCCATATTCTTGCTTTCGTGACGGCTACAATCTCCAGGAATTTAAATGCAAAGTCAATACTCATCTATTAACCACTTGACTCTAGTTCTTTCCCCACCCCGTATATTCTTTACTTTCTCTCCCCCTTTGAAACTGTCATCACACCTGCATTCTCATCCTTCTATTGCTCCTTTCTAACTGGTTCGTCATCCTCTTCACTCTCTTCCAATTAATCTTTTTACACTTATGTGGCCACCTGCACATCAGTGGCATCACCGCCTTGCTCGGAGTGATACGATTAAAAAGAAAAGAAGAAAAATTGGGAAAAAAAGATTTTGGTAAACGCCCTGGTTTTTTATACTAAGACCACGTGAATATTTGTGTAACGAGTAATGGGGAGTTTGATGCACGTCGGCCACAGAAGTTCCTGTTTTTTTCGTTATTCATTTTATTGTTTGTAGTTTTGCTTTTCACACATGTTATACTCCAACCTTGAAATATAGAGGTAAATCGTTGCATTATAGACTAATCGCCATCAATAAGTATGGATCAATCCACTCAGTACCGGAATGATTTACCTACAGTCAGTCAGTCAAGTGCCATACGTGTTACACGCTTGGGCGATCATGTCTCGAAAGCGACATGACTGACTGTGAAGAAAGTTATCACTCAGTAGGTTGCCATTGCTTTCTGCGGTAGACTGGTGACCCGCCAAGGCTATAGAACCCAATCTGTCCTATTTTTTAACCCATAACTGGAGGGAAAAGACGGATTAATATATTTCCCAAGGTTATTTGCGCGTAAGTGAATGAAAGGAATTCAACTGGAATTCGAACTCGGCTCCCCGATTTCTCGTTCCGAGTCGATATCTGCTGCACCACAACATACATCTGAACTAGTAGCACGCTTAAACTCATGTACTCGCAGCACCAGAGAAAATATCTTTAAATGCTAAATTTTGCCGACTCAGATTAATAATATAGCGACGTGTCTATTCCGAGTGAGAATCCAAGTTGCGATACTCGACAATGAAATGGGCGCTTATCGATTTTATTCCGACACCATGTGACAATCAAGCAGACAAGTGCTTCAGACTGCAACAAGTGTAGAACGAAACGACAGGACCTCTCCACGAAATTGGTCACTACTTAATGAGATTTCCTTTATGTACTTATTCCTAACTTTTATTTCAAATATCCTGTTTAGGTGGTCAGCGTTGGAGACATATGACAAAATTGAGATCTTTTTTAAACCTTCGTCTGGGTCTTGTGGTCAGAATGAACGACAGAACTGTGTCTTTTTTTTTATTTAAGCTGTTACTACTTGATCAGTTTGATGTTATAGCTATGGAGAAAAGAACAAGGATGTCTGTTTTTGTATTAACGCCATTCATGTCTGTTGGATTTGAAATTAGTTAATTCCGCTTATATCTCCATTCAGTCAGTTAAGTGCCATACGTGAAACACGCTTGGGCGATCATGTCTCGAAAGAGACATGACTGACTGGGCAGAAGATTATCCCGCAGTAGGTTGCCATTGCTTTCTGCGGTAGACTGGTTGCCAGCCAAGGCTATAGAACTCAATCGGTCCTGTTATTTAACCCATAACTGGAAGGAAGTGACGGATTAATACCTTTCCCAAGGGTATTTGCGCGTAAGTGAATGCAAGGAATTTGACTGGAATTTGAACTCGGCTCCCCGATTCCTCGTTCCGAGTCGATATCCACGGCACCACAACGCACATCCACATCCTCAGATCTCCATTATTCTCTCGATAAGCTGGTATACTTCATTGTGCAGCTATTATTTTTTTTAATCATCGATATTATTATTATCTATATAAATAAAATTGTACTTGTCCGTTTGTTACTATCCGCTAATCTAGAAAACGGCTGCACCAATAGTTTTGAAATTTTACTATTTCATTTTAATCGTATACGAGCGTGTTTTTATATACCTTATATTAATCGTATACGAGCGTGTTTTTATATACCTTATATTAAATCGTATACGAGCGTGTTTTTATATACCTTATATTAATCGTATACGAGCGTGTTTTTATATACCTTATATTAAGAAATATTACAATATTAAAAAAATATATATTTTGCAAACTCGATTAGAGCCGATGAGAGCGAAAGCAAAAAACTTTCATTTTCAATATGGATGCCTTTACAGACAACTTTGTTATTTCATAGAAAACAGGAAAACTCCACATGTAAAGTAAACGAAATTATATATTCTAGAATTTCTGTGAGCAAATACGAAACTTACACACACGATCTATATAAATAATTATACACAATTCTCAAATTTAGTGCCCAATTCCCATTTCGTTGTTTTAGTAAATAAATTTATGTTTTTTAAACCTAAGCTCTTTTATTATTATTATTTCTATTTTTGCGGGCGTAAACAACAGAAATCCCTTCCCTTTAAAAAAAAAAAAAGCTTTCTATCTTTTTTTCAAAGAATTATTATCGATATCCCATTTATATCTTTGGTTTAGTAAATAAATTTTTCAATTTAACCAAACACAGCAACGTGTGGCCGGGTACAGCTAATTATTATTATTATTATTATTATTATTATTATTATTATCTTTGATTTCTGGTGTATACTCATTTTTTCTTAGGTCTCCCAATCAGAAACCTGAGATCAGAGATAGCATCATGATCCTTTTCCCTGAGCGAATCCTAAGGTCACACATATTTTACATAGATAAAGCCATTCGTCATGTGTGGGCTGTATATCTGAGTGTAATATTACTATGGTTATTATTTATGAGCCTGGTCGTGGGTTCATCACCAAGAATTGTAAGATCAACACGTTTTCACTGCATTTATTTTCTAGTAAACAGTTTTCTTCTCTTGACCAAAGAGGCATTTATTAGGTTGACATTATGGCCAGATAGGTTACATGGAACTACCAGTTCTTTCAAATTATTTTCTTACAGCAATATCTCTGCGATAGAAATCTAATCTTGTTTGAGGATTCCAGATGTTTCACCGATGTACATCATTGGATATTCTGTACCATTTATTGGGCACAAATGTTTTGTCGTTTTTTTAATTTTTTCTTACGATTACATGATATTATGTGTGAACCTGGTTTATCATCGAAAATTGTGTGATCAGTACACTCACAATGCATGTTCTTCTTAATAAATCCTTTTTCTATCATGATACCTGCTGACCATTATTCATAATATTAATAATAGTGTGCCTCAGTCTAAAACGTGTTCTTGTGAATTCAGGGATCTGTAGCGTTTATCAGCTATTCTTCTTCGATGTAATATAGCCCTTCTCTATATCATACCCTCATAATTCACATTTCTGACGACCTACACTTACGTCCATAAAAGAAAGCATCACTCAGTAACCATCTATCTGGAGTTGATCTTCAACCTTGCGTTTAGTGAAAAATAACATTAGGGAAAAAATAAAACAAAATAAAATAGGAAGCATTACTTTCGGAGCGACACTTTTATTATGAAAATTAAGTGAAAGAAGAAATATGGTGCCATGAAAAATTAAAATATCGACAAAGTTAAATTAGATATTAAGTTTTTAAAAGTAATGATTTTGTATTAATTAACTGATCAATGCGTTATATATATATATATATATATATATATATATATATACTAGCAGTATAGCTCGGCGTTGCTCGGGTGTAATGAAAGCTTTAAAACTAAGCCATGGTCCTGGAGCTCAGACTCTTTGGACGTTGGCACGAAAGACTAAAAAGCAATAGTTGTTTCCGGTTAAAGCGAAACCGTAGACTGAAAGAAAAATGAATGGATGTAAGTCAAATTTTGATTTCCTGGTATCGATATCAAATAAAATCTTTTCGTCGTAAACTGAATTTTGAAGGCTATATAAGTCCTCTGAGTAAATGGTATCATGGCTGAGACTAAGAACTACAATTATACCTACTTAGAGCCAAATTCGAAGCAAAAACTAAAATAAAAGGGCTGAAAGAAAATACAGACATACTGGCAGATAAACAGACACACACACAAATATTTTGCCTTATATATATGTATATATATTATATCAATTTTCTGTACTATTGTAAGAACTGCAACCTTGAAACTTATGAATATCGTTTCTTATGTCTTTGTCTATGAGTGTATCAAATTTGATTAAAATCGGACCACTCCTTCGATAACCCGATTTTTTCGCTTATCGATTTTCGATATTTATCGGGGATACCTCGACACAAAACCTAATTAAGAACGCTCGCAGATGCTTATAGTTCAACTGTGTAAATTTTCAAGAAAATCAGTTCGGCCGTTTCGGAGTCTATCGGTAACGGACACGCACAGACAGACACACACACACAGCCAAAGTTACATTTATAAGTTTATATATATATATATATATATATGTAGTCATCCGCAGACATATCTGTTTCACTGTATCGCAGCTCATCAATGCGGTTAGATATCCGATTGCTTTTTACCCAGGATTTAAACCCGACCGAATTGGCGTCAGTTGGCAATTCTACCTCTGAGCCATCGGGTCTCGGTAGAAGGACGCAGAATTTTTCAGCGTGTGATATATCTTGTATACATACGCCAGTAGGGAGAGTTTTCTAATTCATTACTGAATTAACGGTGCGTAGATGCTGGAGTGGATACTGTTTTGTTTTTTTTGTTTTTTTTTTTCAAAAAATATATATACAGTAGCGGCCATAATATTAGGAAGGGAAACAGCAAAGACATAAATATGTGTGTTACTTAAAAAGTAATGCATGATTAGCAATGAAATTTTTACCGGGTGTAATACATAAATATTATACAAAGTTACAAAAATTTACATAATTTTTTTAAAATAAAGATTAACTGGAACGAAGGAAATAAGCTACTGGACAAAAGTTAAGGAACGATCTTGTTAATACTTGATTGTGAACAAAATATCAACAAAATTTATGTCTTCTCTGCATCGTCGACCACGTGATCTAATTAATTTCTTGCAAAAATCAACAGTAATTCCCTCGCATTCGTCATATGTTCTTAATTGTTGCTAATTACATACCAGTTTTTATTTATTCTAAAACAGTAAAAAAAAAAAAGAAGTAAATAAATTAATTAACATAACTCTTATAAAAAATAAAACTGCAAATAAGAGAATAATGGCGCTATTAGATAAATATACTCCTGAAAACAAGATAAATTTCCTAAAAGTGATAGCTCGCATCATTCATAACTTTTGATTAATTTTTAAAATGACAATAATTTTCAATTTTTGAAACATTTTTTAAACACCGTTAATCAATCAGTCATTGTATTTATAACAAAAATAAACATTATATTTTATTTTCATTTTATTCTTTTTTAAAAAAATTGCAATTACTGCATATGCTTTCTTCTTCAAAATTTATGGCAATTGCAGTTAAAGACTTCAAAATAATCTGAGGTATGCAATTAACCAGTGCAGCAAATGCCCCAGTATGCAAATGTCTTGGTAGGCAATTTTGGTTAGTGCTGCTTTTTGAGTGTCTGCTAGTAAAGAGATTCCTGTTACGTGATATAATCCTTTGATTACGACTCTGTAGTTCCGCAATGTTCGAAACATGATGTGTCAATCGGAGACCCAAAGGTTTCATTCACTTAAAATCACTTTTAACTATTGACTTCCGAAAATTGTCGTATACATCTAGCAGTTTTTATATTTCAGATAGTGTTTGGCACTATGCATGGTATCCATTTGAAAGTATCGAACTGACGCTGCTACTGAAGCACACGTCTCGAGTATTTTGGTTAATGTTTTAGTTTTGTAACAAGCTACGTTGTTGGGTAAACTACTCCTGCCAGAGTCCCTTCTATGCTCAATTTTCATATGTTTCGATCCTCTTAAATACGTGGATACTATTGGAGTAAATTTTAAGAGTAGAGGATAGTGATTCTACTGACTACCAGTTCACTAGCAGTGTATCTAGTGTACGCAGCGTGTGAGTTTTGTATTTGTTGATATACTAAAAAATCCAACTTTCGTTTTGGTGATTACTCACGGTTGAGTTTGAGTTTGAGCTTTGCTTAACGACATATCAGCGTCTCTGGCTTATTTAATGCCAAAAAGGTGGTGTTTTAAGATTTTTAAAAATGTTTTGTTATAGTGAGGAGGTTGATGTAGTCAAATTTTAATGAAATGTTTTTTTTTCTTTTTTATTTTAGAAAACTGAAAATGTCTTGTAGTTTTGTATTTAAAAATGTTTCGCTGAGAATTTTTTTTCCTTCAAAAATATGTTGTGGCAATATCTTTTTCTCCAAAATTGTATTGTTGGTAATACTTTTTCTTCAAAAATGTATATTTTTCTATAAAAGTCTAGATTTATCTATATATCTCTATAAAAGTGTATTTTTATACTTCACAGTCCCTTGACCTCAGCTTGGAGGTCAACAATTCGCCCATAGTTTAGACCCCCCCCCCCCACTGACACTCCGGGTCAGGGTGGACCCGAGAACAACAACAATTAACAGGCAGTTTCACACTGCTCATAACCTCCCAGTCAGAGGCATTACGATCATGCCCAGGACCAAATGTATTTACATAGCATATGTATTTACATAGTGAATACTGTATACATATATATAGATATATATATATGGTCATCCGCAGACAGATCTGTTTCGCAGTTTCACAGGTTAGATATCCGATTGCTTTTTACCCAGAATAGAAACCCAGCCGAATTGGCGTCAATCGGCGATTCTACTACTGAGCTATGGGTGAAAGACTATATATATATATATATATATTATTATTATTATTATTATTATTATTATTATTATTATTATTATTATATATATATATATATAATAATAATTATATATATATATATATATATTATAATTCTCGAAACATCTCAATTCAAATTAATTTTACGTAAAAAGTGAATTTAATTATATATATATATGTATGTATGTATGTGTGTGCGTGCGCGCGTGTGTGTGTGTGTGTGTGTGTCTGTGTGTAGTCACAAAGAATTTGTCTCTTTGAACTAAGCTACGCTCTATGTACATCCCGATATCGAGGACTTTACGATAAAATGCCTGCTTGCCAAAAAAAATTATTATCAGTAAAGCCACTAAAAAACAAGAATCTTGGCGGTAATCATAATCACATTTAAACTACATATTACATAATTTTCATATATATATATATATATATATAATTTTCATATCTGTGTCTCTCACTAACATACGCGGTATCCGCACTAAAATTTATAGCGTAGAAGCATTCCTCCAATAACTCACCTGATATCTTAGCCCTATGTGAAACTAACCTTGACCCGTCTATCCTCTCCTCTGAGTTCTATGTTCCTGGTTACATTCCCCTCCTCAGGAAGAACTCCAACGTCCATATACATGGGCTTGGTGTATATGTCAGTGAACACCTCCCCCTAGCTAGAGCAACATCTCTCGAATCCCTGGACCAGTCTTTCATGTGCTTCCGTCTCTCACTTCTTAGCTCTGTTAGCTATCTCATCTTCCTCTACCGCTCCCCCTCTTCCTCTGACTGTTCGGTGCTTGACAGCATCTCTGACAATATCGACAAGGCCATTTCTTCGCACCCATCTGCCCATATTTTCGTGTTTGGCGACTTTAACGCCCACCACCCTAAGTGGCAGGAAAACTCTGTAACCGACCCTGCTGGTGTCCACACCTTTAATTTTTCGATCTCCCAATCCCTTACGCAAGTGGTGGACTTCCCCACGCGTTTTTCCAATAGCCCTAACGGAAGGGACTCGCTACTAGACCTCTGCTTCACTTCCAACCCAAATTATTGCTCCACCAGACAGCTCTGCCCTCTCGGAAATTCTGACCACGCCGTAGTTTCTGTCAACATCTCGTTCCACTCCACCCCTACCCAAGAAACCTAGACCAACAGAATATCCTACTGCTATCAAAGAGAAGACTAGGATTCGTTCCGTGACTTCCACTGCGACGTCCTTTGGAATAATGTTTTAGTCTTCCCATCGAAGACTGGGCATCAGAGGTCTCCTCCTGGGTTAAGGCTGACATCGATGCATTCATCCCTGCCAGGAAATTTCAGCTTAAATCCCATTCGTCTCCCTGGTTCACGCCCGCCATTGCCCATCACTTCTTCCGGCTTTATCGTAGCCACGTGTCGGACCAAAACAGGCGCAATTTCGCCTCAGCTCGTAATAAGTGTAAAAAGATACTTAACGAAGCTAAGATGCTGTTTGCTGCCAGGATGAAGCAGCGCATAGCATCCTCCAAGTTCGGTACCAAAGACTAATGGCGCCTCTACAAACGCGTGCTTAGCAAGAGTAAGTTCTCAATACCCCCACTAATAAACGAGTTTGAGGACCTCACCTCCTCAGCGGACAAGGCTGAATGTATTGCCCATAGATTCTTGACCAATTCGACTCTGGATTAATCTGGAACCCATACACCCGATTTCCCGTCTAGAACCGAGGCCCAATTGAATGACATCCACATCACGCCCTCGCTGATTTCTAGCATAATCTCAAAACTGGACCCTCACAAAGCGAGTGGTGGGGATGGAATCCCAGTCATAGTTTTGAAGAATTGTGCCCCTGAACTCTTCTCTATCCTTTCTAAGCTCTACAACCTCTACCTATCTTCCTCCTGCTTTCCTGCCTGTTGGAAGTCTTCTTCTGTGGTTCTAATATTCAAGAACACTGGTGAACCATCGGACCCCGCAAATTACCGCCCCATCAGCCTTCTTCCGATCTTCGGCAAAGTGTTCGAAGCCATTATCAATGCCGAGGTCGTTCAGAATCTCACAGCCCACGGGCTTCTCTCAGACAAACAGTGTGGCTTCCGCTTCCCCAGGTTCACTGCTGACATGCTAACGACCAGATACTAGATTGGTAACTAGGTCCCACCCTTTTACAGTGAAACCGATTAAATATAACCGCAATTTCTACTCCAACAGCTTCTTTCCTCGCACTTCCCGCCTGTGGAATTCCCTACAGCATGCTTGCTTCCCCGACGGCTACAACCTCCAGGAGTTTAAATGTAAGGTCAATAGACACCTCCTAACACACTAACTCACACCCACTCTCTCCAACTCTCTCCCAATGTACATCCTAATTCTTCTATCACCCTCCTTCTCACATTTCCTATACCCAATCAGTCTATTTAACCCCCTGCGCTATAGTGGCAGTGGAATGCCTTGCTTGGGGTGACGCGATTAATATATATATATATATATATTGTTTTTCTTTAATCCGAAGTGGAAGAGTAGGAAGGTAAATTCCAAGAACCTGATCCTAATCAATATTAAAAAATTTTAACATTAAAAAGTGATGCAGGCAGAGAGCTCAATGTATTAAGAATACAGAGCTAATATAAATTAGAGAAAATTTTCAAAATTAGTAACTTTTTTGGTCATAGTTAAATTAGACAAGTATACAGTTGTATTAAAAGTATTCAATACAATTACATTGTAGAAACTTTTTAAAAAATCTGCAAGATTATTTTATCTGCCTTCATATGCTTTTTCAATTTAGGGCTAGTGTATGACATCAAAAAATAACAGTTAACAGACTTATGAAACTATGAAATTCGTCACCAACGTTGTCTTCGCCCTGAGTAGACTGGTTTTGATTTGTCACAGAGATGAATTGCCTGGTGTTGAGTCGGCGGTCATGAAATGCCCTCTCCCGCCATAATGATGTAGCTATTTGCATACAGAATTTTTAAGGGACAAAAATGTGTAGAGATATGATCGTCCACATCCCGAAGAATAAAGAACGAGGTAGATCAAAAGATCAAACGTAGTTGTGAATGGCCTGACCTGTCAGGAAATCAATATCATTGGATGTAGAAGTGAAGAACGTTGTTGGTTAGAAAGGCAGAATGATACGTTTTGGCATCGGCGTTCTGAGTTCGAGGAAAGATTCGTCTGTGGAGGGTGAATTTCTTACTTTAGTGAACTTTAGTAAAGTGTGAATTTCTTACTTTAGTTATGCTGTTCAGAGTTTTCGTCGGCAACTTGGCGTTTTTAAATCTTCTTGCTTCCAGATGCAAATATTACCTGCTAATGTTGTCTCCATAATCCATCTCGAAGAGGCATGAATGAATAGTGATTTTTACCGGCCATCTGTCTTATTTCATTTGAGTTCGCACGGTTTTATTTTCAAGTAAACACTGTTTTGAAGTTCCGTTATTTTGATTGGTTGGGAAATTGTCTAAAAGAAGAGATTTTTTCTTCTCATTTATTTTTCTGACCTGAACATAGTCACCATAAATACGCTCAAAATCAAAGCTTATCGAGAAAGGTTCCAATCTTACATCTCATTGTTTAATAAAATAGAGTGATTCCATTAATATAACAAAACCAAGTCGAGGATGTCTGAAAGAAGAAAAACAGCATCGTGAAAACGTTTTCAGGCTGAGTTAGATTGTGGTGAGTTGAATGGAATTGAGTTGTCATTAAGATGAGTTGGCGGTTTTGATTTGGCGACTATGAGCCGTCCTAAAAACATGTTAGGGTTATTATGCGCACTAGAAAAGAAGAGCACCTATTCAATGTGTACTTGAACAGAAAGGGCACATTGTTGGCATCGTCTGGAATTTACCAATCCAACTTAATAGCTTCAGAGGAAGTAAAGTTCGTCGGAAATCTTGGCTTAGGATTTTAATATTTGAGATGGAGTTTAAAGATATTCCCATTCTTCTTCTTCTATGTGCCCTGTCCCTTCAGGACGTAGGCGATCATGGCTCTCCACGTCTCCCTATCCCTTGTGGCTCTTAGTATGTTTGCTCCTGGCAACCCCCGTTCCGTCATCCACCTGATCAGGCCCTGCAAATATGTTATCCGCTGCCTTCCTCTGTCTCTACTTCCTTCTATCTGTCCAGTCAGTATCAGGTTCTCCAGACTCTCTCCTTCCTCATTGCATGTCCCAGGAACTTCAGTTGTCTCTTCCTGATGCTCAGCATCAATTTCCTTTTTGTTGCCATTCTTTCTAACACCTCGTCGTTGCTTGTATGCTCAGTCCACGATATCCGTAGCATCCTTCTGTAGAACCACATTTCGGCCGCTTCCAGTTTTGTCCGCATTTTCGATGATATTGTCCAGCATTCACAGCCGTCTACTGAGAATAATTCATAGTAAATGGTTCTTCCATCAAAGCCTCCCCTACTAACAAAAAGAAATACAAAATTAGCAGCTAGCCTTTTAGAAAACAGTAAGCATTCTACACGGGGTTAAGTAAGTAATAAGGATTCCATATTAAACTTACCAATCTTGCTTAGTTCTTATATAACTTAGTTTTTAAGTTGGTCATCAATTTCATTGTATTAGAAACAAATGATTTTTTTTAAATTTAGAATATGAATACATACCAATGGTGAAATTAGGTATTTTTAGCTACCAGGAAATATTCTACTATTATCTATTGCCGGCGAAATTTCAATTAAGGAATTTTCAATTAACCTACAGGTATCTTAATATTTTATCGTATTTTTCTCTTTTATTTATTTATCTTCTTTTGAATTAGGTCGCAATCTGGTATTCTGTTGAATGTTTATGAGGCTTATCAAGATTATCAGTTAGTCTTTGAAACAATCGATCAATCCCAGCCAACTAATTACCAACTGATTATGTATACCGAATCATTCCTTTTAATTACTTCATGATTTTCCATTTATTTTGACCATGTGTTCCATATTTATAACACGAATCAATAATGGTCAGTCTTTGTCAGTGTTGACCTAAATCGCTGATTGTTAAGAAATATCACGCTGTTTTTCTACATTCTCTTTTCACTAATGAAGGATTTGCTGATAGTCAGCAATTTGTACTTATTGACCGGATATTAATAAAGATCTTACCTTTAATCATTCTAAGCCAAGCCAGGCACAAGGTTGGGGAACAGATAGACTGAATCAGCCTGCTCTTTAATTATAAATTAAGCTTATTAATATCAGTTCATACATTGGTAAGTTCACTTCCGATATTTCGAAGTTATATTTAAAATCGACAGCAGAGAATGTCTCCTTTAATTTCTAATACATTTTGTGGATGTGCGTTGTAGTGAAGCCGATATTGATTCGGAACAACAAATCGGAGAGCCGAGTTCGAATTCCGGTTGAATTCCTTGCATTCACTTACGCACAAATACTCTTGGGAAAGGTATTAATCCGTTTCTTCCCTCCAGTAATGGGTTAAATAATAGAATAGATTGGGTTCTATAGCCTTGGCTGGCAACCAGTCTACCGCAGAAAGCAATGGCAAAATATTGTGGGATAATCTTCTGCCCAGTCAGTGATGTCTCTTTTGAGACATGATCGCCCAAAGCGTGTATTACGTATGGCACTTGACTGACAATTTGTGGTGCAGTTGATATCAGCATGGAACGAGAAATCGGAAAGCCAAGTTCGAATTCCTGTTGAATTCGTTGCATTCACTTAGACGCAGTTACCCTTGGGAAAGGTTTAAATCCGTTTCTTCTCTCCAGCTATGGGTTAAATAACAGAAGATTGGGTTCTATATTTTCAATTGCCGACCAGTCTACCGCAGTAAGTAATGGCAACCTACTGCGAAAAAAAGACCTTGCCCAGTCAGTCATATCTTTTTCGAGACACGATTACCCAGGCGTATATCAGGTATGGAACTTAACTGGTTGACATTGTAGAGCGGATATACGGCCATAAAACTTTAAAATACCGGTTCCCCAACGACCGATAAAGTTGAGCAGCATTGAGCTTGAACAGTACCTAGATGTGTGAATTCTTCTAAAATACCAAGTGCTACCAGATGTGCGCTTGTTATAATGGATGTGGACCTGGAAATTAGAGTGCTTAGTTCCACCTACAGTCAGCTTCGGTATAATCACTTACCTACAAATTCCCTTTGGAAACTTATGTATCCCTTTGTTCTTCCCCTCTACGAGTTAAGTAGTAGAACCCGTATTAGTCAAACATCAGTATCTTTTAAAAACATTCTCAAAACTAAACCGATTTTCTCGCTTTAAATAATCTTCAAAATATTAATAATACTTCTTTTAAATTTCCACATTTTTTTCTATTTCAGTTTTCAGGTTTTTATATTTTGACACTTTTTCTAATTCTAGTTTGCTATGTTGCAATCCGCTGGACACGCCATATCAATTAATAGGCATTTTTTTCTTTCTGTGTAGATGGTGTAATCCCATAGAATGGTGACATCTTCTATTTCTTTAACCGGTTCTGGGTGATGATCATACCAGTGTTTGTTTACTTATTTTCCATAGTGTTTGCATATTGTCCAGTGTAAATATTGCCCCACTCTAACGTGACAATTTTTATATTCATTTGGGGCAAGTACAGAACATCCTGAAATTAGATGGTCTATTGTTTCTTGGTGTTTATCCCAGAACCTGCATTTTGGATCCACATTATTATGTATATTTGCTTGAAAGTTCCTAGTGAAAAACTTTGGTCTTGCCCTGTAAGCATATAGCTTTCAGTTTCAGACTTTAATCCAGACGGACGTAACCATCGATGAGTATTAACTTTATCTACATTGGATTTTTAGCACGTTCTGGATATTGGCCATGCAGAGGTTTGTCTTGTCAGCGTTGTTTTATCTGTTCAAGAGCTTTATCTTTGGCTTTCATTTCCATATTTTTTGCCGCAATAGTTGGTTCTTGGCTTCTGTTTTGCTTTTCTACAGAATCTACTAAATGTAACTCATGTTTTTATTTACTACCTTCTTTTATTATTGAATATGTTTTATTTCTGTTCTCATATTGTTTGATTAATTGTATCATCCAGTTCTTTGCTATTTTTATGTATGTTAGTAAGCCAATAGTTGTTGTCTTGTATGACAATTCTAGCTGAAAAGACTTCTTCCAAATTATTTACGAGGTATGTATAGACGGTCTACATCAGCATTTGGATGATGCATTTTATGCTTAGAAAGAAGTTTTCTTATTTTAGAATCCATTCGTCTGATGTCGCTTAGAGTTTAGTTCAAGATGTTGAAACTATATTGGACAACTGAGATAGTAAGGTTATTAATGGTCATAAATTTGTTCTGAAAATTCATTTCAGTTTTTAATATCAGTCGTAGAAATACTGCGTACTCTTTACGCACTATTTCTTTCATTTTTATGGTGAATTGTTTCACTCTCATTTACACCTAGGTATTCAAAAGCTTCTTCTGGCTTTAATTCTTTTGTTACATCAAGGTCTAAGCTAATTGAGGATGTTTCTTGTAGTGATCCACGTAAAACTATAGCTTTAGCACATTTATTCAAATTGAATTTCATTCCGATGTCTTCGCTGAAGCATTTTACAGTTTGCAGAAGACCTTCTAGCTCGTTATCATTATCAGCATACAACTTTAACTCATCCATGTAAAATAGATGGCTTATTTTCTTTTCGGCTATTTTATAACCACATTCTATCTTGTTAAGTTGACTGTTTTCTGTTATTAATGATATGCAGAATAGTAAGGGAGACAAAGAGTCACATTGAAATATACCACTTTTGGTGTTTATTTCACCAAACTTATAGGTTCCATTTATATGATTGAGGTAAAGGGTTGTTTTTCATATCGACATGCATTGTTTGATGAAATTGATGATGACGGGTGATATCTTGTATATATTTAAAGTCTTTAAGTTCCAAGAATGTGGTACATTATCGAATGCCTTACGATAATCAGTCAGTACTAAGATTTGTCTTTGCACTGAAGCAGTTTTTCATAATCATCCTATTAATAAGTAATTGGTCCTTACATCCGTAACAGCCACGTTTGAACCCTTTTTGTTCAAGCTGTAGAATGTCATTTATTTCCAAGCTGTAGAATGTCATTTATTTCCAAGAAGAAATATGTCTGTTTTGTTAAAATAGATTTTAATAGTTTGTTTGTTGTGGGAAGGCATGTAATTGGTCTGTACTTTTTCAGGTTATTTGTGTCACTATTTTTGGTTAGAATAAAGGTAATTCTTTGGTCATCCATGCAAGAATTTTAGTGGGATCGTCAACCATTTCTTGAAGTTCTTTGGGTAGTTTTTGATGTGTTGTATTTACATAATATAGCCAAATTTTGGAATTTTATCTATTCCTAGAAATCTTCAATTGCGTGCTTTTTTCAGTGCACATTTAATATCCTCTTTTGTGTTTCTAGCCCATGTCTGTTCTGGTCTATTTTTCTTTGTTCTATCTCTTGTGCAACCCAGTCTGCTTCTGTATAACCTCTTTTTTTTTCTTTTCTTTTTTTGGTGGGGGGGGGGGAACTGTCACTTCAATTTTTTTTTACGTATTTCTCTTTAAGATTTCTTTGCATCGGTTTGAAAATCTTGTTTTGTCTGTAGAATCTTTAACTTTTCTCATAGCGTCTTATTCTTTGAGCCATCAGTTGTCTTGTTTGCTTTATTTTTTCTTTAGTTGATAGGAATTCATTTTCATTTCTAATATTGTATTTTCTTTCGACTCTTCTGCCTTTTCTAGTTCCCACATTTATTCATCTTGTCAGTTCATCGAGTACTGATAGTTCACTTTTCGATTTTTTTTTCTATTTTTCTTTTATAGGTGGATCTTCATGTCTGCGAGACTGCCTTGTTTTTAATTTGATGTTCAATTTTTTTCTTGCTGTTAATTGCTGATGCATATATTGCTTCATTGAGATTTATATGAGTGTTTTCTTCATCCAAATTTAATTTGAGTGCTGCATTGTAGAGCTTAATAGTTTCGAGGTTATGCTTTGTTGGTTGTAATTTTGGGAGCTGTTCTCGTTCCTCCATTGCAATATTTTGTATTTGAATTATATGGTTCTTGATTTCTTCCTTGGCTTCTTGTATACTGTTTTTGTTTTCCGTAGAATGATTCTATTCAATGTGTTCTGAACTCGTTTTATTGTCGTGTTGTAACTGACTCAGATCACACATTTCCAGCACTTCTAAAATTACATCATTATCTTCACAGTGATTTGTGTGTATCACGGGTTCTACATTATGACCTGTGGTTTGTTTGATGTTACTACTTTTTATTTCTGGATCCGGTTCCATTTCATAATTTGGTGATTCGTCTATTTTGGTTGCAATTCTTTTTATCTCATTAATTTCAGCCTCTATCAATCGGTTATTTCACATTATGTATCTTCATACATTGGCTAATTTATTTTCGTCAATATACTTTCTATTTGTTTGTCCAACCTTTTCTCGCCAAATGTCTTATGTATGGCAAGTGATGTTTTTTTGAGGTTTGAGTAAAGCTTCATGAAATGCAGTCAAAACGACTTTATACTCTTCACGAGACCATTTTATTTTTTCTTTCTTTAAATATACGGTTATAGATCTAGCTGGAGAATTTTCAGGGCGATTATCATGATTATTCTTTGTGTAGAAGTTTGTTTCTATGGCAGATTTTTCGACCTCAGGTAGCTTCCCTTCTGAAGGGCGGGCTCCCTGTTTATCTACTGGCAGAGCCATACTGGACTTTTTATTTATATTTGTATTTCTCATATGTTTCCCACAAGTGACGCACGGGTCCAAAAGACCACCCAAATTTGGGTGACGGTTTTTTAAAAACAGGGGATCGTTTGTGACCTCATAACGCATTAGACCTTCACTCCTCGGCACGATTAACACCTTGAGTTGCGGGTTGTTGTTCGGAGTTTTCCTTCTCCTAAATGGGTTGCCAAGCGACAACTGACAGAGACGCGATTGGAATTCAAAGAGAAAGACGCTGGTTAAAAAAAAAAAGAAAACTTGGGCGTAGCAGCCGCTCAACGAAACAAAACAACACTACACTAGATTATTTTGTTAAAAAAAATGTTAGTATCACTATTCCTTGTAACAAAATAATTTTTAAGAAAAAATTAATGGAAAAGAAAAAGTTGACATACATTTAAATTTATTAATGCTGTGAGATTTAAAATAAAAATAAAAATTTTTCGTATACTGTATATTCAGGTATTTTTTCATTAAAATCGTCGAAAATAGGGTTATCAAAATAAAATAAATTAAATAAGTAAATAAAATGAATAAATGAATAAAAATAAATGTCTAAATAAATACGTATTCTTTCTAAAAAAAGAATGTCGTAGAACTTATGTAATCAATCTGTTTTTCATCGTATTCTTTCCTGCTTTGTTTGTTTTTTGTTTTTAAGAAAATTAGAATAGTTTAAAAAATTATTTGGAAATATCGACAACTAAGGGAAATATGAATAATAATAAAACTGATGATTCTATTTATTAGGATCATTTAAAGAAGAAACAAATAAATTAAATAATATATGAAGAAAAATTCATTTTTATGTTAAAATAGTAAAACAAAATTTCATGTAGAAAAACTTCAAAGAGAGAGACGCTGGTTAAAAAAAAAAAAAATTGAACGTAACAGCCGGTCAACGGAAAAAACATCACTACACTTAGAGAGCATTTTGTTAAAAGAAAAAAATGTTGCTACCATCACTACTCCTTGCAACAAAAATAATTGTTAAAATAAAATTAAAAAAAATAAAAATGTAATGGAAAAGAAAACGTTGATATACGTTTGAGTTTATTACTGCCGTGAAATTTAAAACTAATAATTTGTTCGCCCACTCTATATTCTTTTATTCTTTCATTGAAGTCGTATATTCTGTTATTCTTTCATTAAAATCGTCGAAAATAAGGTTATCAAAAAATAAATAAAATGAATGAATAAATAAAAATAAATAAATACGTATTCTTTCTAAGAAAGTATATCGTAGAAATTGTATCAAACTGTTTTTAGTGTTTTTCATAGTACTTTTTCTGTTGTGTTGTATTATCTTTTTGTTTTTAAGAAAGATTATCAAAGTTTTATTTTTTGTTTTTGAAATTATCGTTATTATTTTTTTGTTTAAGATTATTATTATTATTATTATTATTATTATTATTATTATTATTATGTCATTTTTTATCATATCAGGTCGTGGCGTGTTGTTATGGCTCCATTTAATGTTTTTCTATCTTCCCTATCATCCCTAGCATTACATAGATAAAGTTTTCCTTAGTGTGTGGGCTGTACTTAATAAGACAATTTTTTGTATATCTCTTAAGCTGGGGTTTCCAGGGATTCTTTCAATGTGTTGTTTTGTTCCATTTTTTATCATTCCAAGTGCACCTACTATCACTGGCACAACTCTTGTTTTCAATTTCCACATTTTTTCTATTTCAATTTCCAGGTCTTTATATTTTGACAGTTTTTCAAATTCCTTGATTGCTATGTTACAATCCGCTGGACAAGCCATATCAATTAATAGACAAGTTTTCTCCTTCTGATTTTTAACAATAATGTCTGGCCTGTTTGCTTCAGTTTTTCTGTCTGTGTAGATGGTGTAATCCCAAAGAATGGTTACATCTTCTATTTCTGTAACCGGTGCTGGGTGATGTTCATACCAGTGTTTGTTTATTATTATTATTATTATTATTATTATTATTATTATTATTATTATTATTATTATTAAAAAAAAACATACTTATAATAAATGTAATATAATTACAATTTTGAAAATAAATGTATTAAAATGATTTTTAATGAATTAAATGAATTCTAGCTATGAATGTATCGTGGAACTACTATTATACACCTGGATATACTTATATAATACTTACTGTATACCTATTATTCATCCTCCTGTGTTACTTTAAATTCTGGATTTCTACACCTTACTCTCTTTTGTTTTTCTAAGTACCTTTTTGTCAGTTACACAATCTCTTTCAGTCGGTTAATCGCTCTTGCATTGAATAGGTCCTTTGAGTGTTAAATTACCCATCATAATTTAACACTCAGAAGGCCTACTGAATGCAAGAGTATATTATAGAACATTCAGTTGTCTCTATGTTATTTATTTAAAGAGCAACAATGAAGCCAGCGAGTGAAAGCGCTACCTCACAACAGCAAACGAAAATAATCCAATTTCTGTATTTCCCCACAGTCTTATAAATAGACTAGAAATGATTCCCGGTTGAGGAAGATGAAAGATTTTGAAAGAGTGGATATTTTTGTCAAATTAGAAAAAATAAAACGATAACGTGATCGATTTTTTTTACCACGGTTTCGCATAAATACTCTAAGATGCAGCAGCAAATTTATTCGTTTCTAAGAGGCTAAAAATAAGATAACTTCAGTCAAAAAGTTTGGATAATATGCTGATCTCTAAACCCTGCTTTCCATAGGAAACTGCATTTACGTAACAAGGATCACGGGAACAGACATTCATCCAATACAAAGAAACCCGATGAAGAAGTGGCACTAAGGGACGAGAGTAAAGAAGCACAACGTGGATACTTAATACCTTCACGTTGTTTGCTAGTCATTTCCATGATATATATTCCGTTCGCCATTATTAGGCAAGCATAATGACAAGTTGTAACAACTAGATTGCCGTCATATATGAAGATAACAAATAACTCTTGATATTTGATCTCGAGAATTAGTTGACGAAACTTTCTGTTATTTAATTCCTTTGCATAATGCACAAAATAACCATATATATATATATATATATATATATATATATAAAAAAAGAGAGAGAGAGAGAGAGAGAGAGAGAGAGAGAAATAAGAAAAATTAAGGCATTATTAAAATTAAGTTATTTCACGGTAAATCGGAAGTTTGGCCTATTTCAGGTGAACCATCATCAGCTTCCGTCTTTATTTTACAAAGGACGTTACACGAACCTTAATTTTTCTTATATTTGCTCTATATGTATTTATATACAAATATATTTAGAGTACTCTTAGATAGTTATCCTACAACTGTATGTACAGGATACTCCTTTGGATTCTTCTATACCTACACTGCATGCTGATATATATATATATATATATATATATATATATATATATATATATATGCTAAAATGCCAAACAACGTCTCACAAACATGCTTTCGACCGTAATATCGCCTCAAAGGTTCTTTCTCCTTGCCTGAGAGACCTTAATGTCGAAACTCGAGTAGCGAAGTTAGTTGGCATTTAACATTTTCTTCAATGTCTTTGCACTACATTGAATTTGAAATTTGTATTGAGCACTTTTGGAATTTGTATGTGCGTTGTGGTGCAGTGGATATCGGCTCGGAACAAGAAATCGGGGAGCCGAGTTCGAATTCCAGCTGAATTCATTGCATTCACTTACGTGCAAATACCCTTGGGAAAGGTATTAATCCCCCTCTTCCTTCCAGTTATGGGCTAAATAACAGGACAGATTGGGTTCTATAGCCTTGAGCGGCAACCAGTCTACCGCAGAAAGTAATGGCAACCCAATGCGGGATAATCTTCTGCCCAGTCAGTCATGTCTCTGTCGAGACATGATCGCCCAAGCGTGTACCACGTATGGCACTCAATTGACTGACCTTTTAGGCCCGGCTGTTTTTAGCCTTCTTTTTACATATGTAATCCTGTAACTGTCTCACGAATACGTTCGAAACCTTTACAAACATGTTAAGATGCATATGTATACATTCACTGTTTTATTACTGACACCGAAAAAAGTCAGGATATTCTAGTCATTTTAATCCTCTACTTACCTTTATAATCTAATTCCACCTATCCGTAATGACCTTGCTTTCTGTTGGTTAATTTACAGAAACCTTCCGAAATTCCATAAACTTTTTGGAATATAGTAACAATTGTGTTGTTTTTAAGTTTAATGATTCCTAGCAGTATAAATATTTCACTGCCTGACTAGGTGCTTATATGTTAGCACCGAAACACAACGATTCTTGTGTTATAGTAAATTGTTTTTATTATAAACGTTTATAATAAAATATTACAACACACACACACACACACACACACACACACACACACACACACATATATATATATATATATATATATATATATATATATATATATATATATATATAAATTATTGTAACTAAGTTGTTGAACTCGTAGGTTTATTAACCTTTCGTTCATGCATTTACTGTTATAAAGAGTGCTCGATACAAATGTAGAGCGTTATACTGTCATGGTTGTCATAATATTTTTAAATTCATAGTATCACTACACAAAACTTTTCATGTTTCGAAGCCAGAACCCCAAAACAAAACAACACCTACCAACCCCTAAGCCAAATAACAACAAGCAAGGCGCCAGCATCATCAGCCCTCACAAGATTAATAGATTACTCTATCCTGAACTCAAACAAACACTTAATCCTAAGACCTTAAAAAGGTCAACAGAACTCAAAACACTGACAAACCCTTCTAACCCCCCCCCAAAAAAAACAAATCCAACACAAATAAACTGGCTTTTCAACTAGATAATTCTCATTTCTAAAAAAGCACCTGAGGATGAAGCCAACAACATAATGGGCTGGCTTCGAAACATGAAAATTTTTGTGTAGTGATTCTATGAATTTAAAAACATTGTAACAACCATTACACTATATATATATATATATATATATATAAATTAAAAAAGGATTAATTCAATGATGTTGAATGACCATTTCGATGTGAAAATCCCCACGGGGGATAACACATCACCTCAGCAACCGAAAAATCCTTTCAGAAACTGGAGAAAAATCAGTCTAATTTTCCTTTTTAAAGAGATTTGCAAATAAATTAAAAAATAAAATAAAAATAAAAAGGAATATGAATATGTCCAGCGTCTGTAATATATAAAAAAATTTTCTTTCTTTTCTTTTCTTTCCCCCCTTCCTTCCTTTTTCTTTTCTTATCTCCCAACTTTTTTCCGTGTTGCTTAACCTTACATCTATTCAACACGTCGTCTGTTAATTTTTAAGTTACAATTCTGTTTTCTTCTTTTGTGAACCCAGACGATGTCAATTTTTTCTTTTCTTGTTTATTTGTTTTTATTTTGTTTTATCTTTTTCTTTCTTTTTCCTTTTTCTTTTTATTTTCTTTTTTAATTTCTTTGCAAATCTCTTTAAAAAGGAAAATTAGACTGATTTTTCTCCAGTTTCTGAAAGGATTTTTCGGTTGCTGAGGTGATGTGTTATCCCCCGTGGGGATTTTCACATCGAAATGGTCATTCAACATCATTGAATTAATCCTTTTTTAATTTATATTTGCTCTGTAATATTTTATTACATGGAGCTCTCTTCCTGCATCATTTTTTAATATTAAAATAAAATTTTTAATATTAATTAGGATCGGGTTTTTGGAATTTACCTTCCTGCTTTTTTCACTTGGATTAAAGTATCTGAATTAATATATATATATATATATATATATATATATATATTGTTAAATATAACAGAAAATGAATGTCTATTATGTTCAATCATGAGCCGTTCTAAACATCACATTTTGGCTGTAATTTTCTGATGAAAATAAAGTGAAAGAATCTCCAACACTTAGATATTTTTTTTATTACGCTGGTCCTACGCTTTTGGCTCACATGAGTCATCTTCAGAGTAGCTGTAGGGATGTTTACATAAATCTATCCACCATCAAAGATGATATTCTCTTGTGTTGACATAAAACTTTGTGACGATAACAGACACCGAATAGCAGACACAGATTAAAAGGAACCTTTAGATATAGGAGGCCATCTACGTTAAATCAAAGCAACCCACACTTAATAAAATCACATTTTAATCTTGTCACAACATATTACATTGCATTTAGACATATGGTTCTGTTGTTAACATTTCGGGCTCCTGCGTGGTGTGACGTCATAGAACCGCATTACTAATTTACGACCTGCGTCTGTTATTTCATGCTAACAGTTTCTTCTCTCGCACTACCTGCTTATGGAATTCTCTTTAGGCTTCTTGCTTCCCAGTCAACTTTGAATTTTAAAAAATCAAAAGCAACCTCAATCCTTATCTACAGTGTTCTTAATACTTATCATTTTATTGTACTCTCTCCTTAATAATATTTTCATATATTCTCTCACATTCTGGTACCCTAGTGGTTTTTTCACCTTGCTTGTGGTGAAATGATTGAAAAATATTTTATCATTTTGAAATGAATTCATATTTATTCTGCAATTTTCATAATGTCATTCTTAATTAAACAGAGACAAATAATTCATTCTTCCCGGTGTTTCTTTTTAATCTTCTTTTTCTATGTGGCTTGTCTTTTCAGGACGTAGGCGATCATGGCCTTCCACGTCTCCCTTTCCCTGGTGGCTCTTATCACGCTTTCTCCTGTTACACTACGCAACACCCGTTGTCATCCACCTGCTCAGGCCGTTCCATGGTGTTATCCGCTGCTTTCCTCTGTGTCTTTTTCCCTCTATCTGACCTGTTAGTATCAGGTTCTCCATGCTCTCCTTCCACATTGCATGCTCCAGGAACTTTAGCTGTCTCTTCCTGATGCTAGGTATTAATTTTCTTTTAATGTCCATCCTTTCCAAAACCTAATCATTGCTCACATTCTCAATCCATGATATACGCAGCATCCTTCTGAAGAACAATATTTTAATTGTTTCAAGTTTTTTCTTCATCTTTGTTGAGATTGTACAGCATTCACTTCCATATTGAAGAACTGACATCACATAGAAATCTAGTACTAAGTTTCTTGACAAATTTTCCTGTCTCTTAATACTCTACTCAACTTCTGAAATGCGTCTTTTGCTATACCAATTCGCCTTAGGATCTCTGTGCCGCACTTTCCGTCTTCTGTTAGAACACTTCACAAATATTTAAATTTTTGTACCTGCTTGATTTTAGTATTTCCCACCTGTATTTGTCATTTTGGGTTGCCTTTTTTGCATATAACTATGCATTCGGTTTTTTTGCAGTTTATTTGTAATTCTTTTTTGTCACTCTCTTCGGCTTCCTTCTGTAGGAGGTCTTGTAGTTTCTTTTCCGTGTCTCAAAATCCTAATGTATTTTTGTCATTCTGACATCTTTGTTGTGTTCTAATATCTATCCAAGCACCAGCTAACATTTTTTCACTTGACTTTACTATTTTTTGCAGATGTAAAATACTGCAGGTACTCTTTCCTCTATTTGCATGACAGAAATTTTATCTGTCTCTTTCTGATTGTAAGTATACGTTACCTTTTAGCTACTATTTTCTCTTAAATTTTCCTTGTTGCTCAAGTTTTTTCCTCACCCGTTAAACTTTCTACTATTCATTGTAGGATACGAATTCAAAATATTGAATATTTCTTTTGATGGAAGATTTCTTATCTAACAAAAGTACTACATCATTTTATGATTTTTTTAACCTTAGATCTGAAAGCACAGTTGGCATTTTTCTAAAAAGAAACAATCAATTCAAAAAAAGTTTTATTTCGTATGCTACTATAAGACATTATCATGTGTTGTGTTCTGTGTCGACTGTCGGTTCCCATGCTACTACATAAAATAGTATTAACGAATAGGCGATTTCTTTTGCTTATTAGTTTTTAATAGAAGAGAGGGACTAACGTGGCATCTTGGATTTTAAAAAGCAGTAGGAGGAATGAAGTCACGGGAATATATGTCGCAAATTGGCTCAACATCACTCCCTGTGTGGTCTTTGTCGGTCTTTTGAACCTGGACGTCGGCGCTGCGAAATTCTTGCAGCCCTCTGTTGAATTCGCGCCGTTTAGGGCTTTTATCCAAAACCCAGTCAAAAGTAGTTCATTACGTCTACTAAGCACTCCGAATAATCGCTTATCATTCTGGCCCACGCTTTCGCCCTCCGCAAAACAAGCAGACAAAGAAATATGGAACAGCGAGATGAAGTTCTACATAATCTGGAAATCATAAATGTTTTATGAATATTAAACAAACATGATTTTTACTGTTGGATGCACCAGAAGACATGTAGCTCATCCTCCAGAA
This sequence comes from Ascarosepion bandense, assembly GCA_037127315.1. Classification (NCBI taxonomy): domain Eukaryota; kingdom Metazoa; phylum Mollusca; class Cephalopoda; order Sepiida; family Sepiidae; genus Ascarosepion; species Ascarosepion bandense. Next base: position 40,316 of record JBBBDQ010029053.1, on the reverse strand, counting down.
AGGTTATTTTTATCAATGTGGAAGTGAAAGATTTGTTGGCAGTTTCCCAACATCTACTTGCAGTCTCAGGAAAGACCCATAACAGCTGTTTCTCTTACTGTGTGTAAATGTGAAAATATTCGCAACATGGAATTATGTGATTAGATTTCATTAATTTTATATATTTTGCATCGGTCAAAATCATATATATAGTGACAAAGTTATAGAACACGTAGGTGTTTTACCTACTGTTCATGCATTTACTTTTATAAAGAGTGCTCGATACAACGTAGAGCATTTTATATCCAATGAATAAGGAAAAAAAGAAGATATTATCAACGTTAAAATAGAGTTATGAATATTTATTATAAATTATAATTTAGAACATTCTACTACAATCTACTACAAAGTGTACAGTTCCTTTCGACATTGAAAGGACAATGTCTCATTAGGTAGTAAACACTATTTTTTAAGGGAGATTGGTTTGTTTGGAGTAGGAATATTTTTCAGCGAAATGTCGAAATTCACTTTATCCATGTTGAAGTTAATGGCAAAATGATCAACTTTATATAGGAGCAGAAAAATGTTTATATATATATGTGGGTGTGTTTTAAAATAGAACCTAGAATCCTATCTGGAATGGATACATGGATGTGCATTGTGATGCAGTGGATATTGGCTTGGAACGAGAAATCGGAGAGCCTAGTTCGAATTCTACTTAAATTCAAGGCTTTCACTTCCGAGCAAATACCCTTGAAAAAGGTACGAACCCATCTCCTCTTTTCCTCTCCAGTTATAGGTTAAATAGCAGAACATATTGGATTCTAGAGCCTTGATCGGCAACCAGTTTACCGTAGAATTTAATGACAATCTGCTGCGGAAAATTTTCTTCCAAGTTAGGCATGTCTGTTTGAGACATGATCACCCAAGTGTCTATCACATGCAGCAATTAACTCTAGAATTCTGACAATTTCCTGAAGAAATTTGATAAATATTAATAAGTTGGTAATAACCGCAAAATGAAGGTCGTTCTGAATGGGCGTGCCTCTTCGTCCTACAGCACGAATGCTGGTGTCCCACAAGGCTCTATCCTGGGCCCAACGCTCTTCCTTATTTTCATCAACGACCTCCCAAATGAGATCAAGTCCCAAGTAGGCATCTACGCAGATGACACTACAATATACTCCCGCTCCAGTAAGAAACCTGTCGTGGCGGACAGACATAATCTCGCTGCTGACCTTGAGCGGGATCTACACTCTGTGGTGAACTGGGGCAAGAAGTGGCTTGTCAACTTCAATTCATCTAAGACCAAGCTGTTGTCTGTCAACCATTACAGGCAACCTCTTCTGCCTCCAATAAGCATGGACCAGATGATTCTCCCGGAGAGTAATACACTACGCCTCCTCGGACTTACCCTGTCCTCAGACCTCAAATGGAACCACTATATTGAATCGATAGCAAAATCTACTGCTAACAAGATTGGGTCACTATGTCGATCCAGGATGTTTTTTCCACCTGAATCCATCCTGCATATATACAAGTCAACCATCCGTCCGTGCATGGAGTACTGCTGCCATTTATGGTCAGGTGCCCCTGCCGTTCTCCTCAGTGTTCTTGACAAGCTCCAGAGGAGAGTCTGTAATGTGATAGGTACTGATCTGGCGACTCGTCTGCAGTCACTTTCCCATCGTCGAAATGTGGTCTCCCTCTGTCTCTTCTATAAATACTTTCATGGCTTCTGCTCGGATGAGCTTAAGTCACTGATGCCTCCTCAACAGGTGTTTACCCGTTCAACCAGACTGGCAACTGGGTCCCACCCATTCACAGTCAGGTTAGCCAAACGCAGACGACAATTCTACTCCTGCAGCTTCCTCTCTCGCACTTCCCGCCTGTGGAACTCACTCCCGTATTCTTGCTTTCCTGACGGCTACGACCTCCAGAAATTTAAAAGCAAAGTTAATACTCACCTACTAACCACTGGCCTCTAGCTCTCTCCCCTCCCCTGTATAACCTTCCCTTTCACTCCGCCCATGTATCTGTCATTGCACCTGCTTTCTCAGCTTTCTATTGTTCCTTTCTAACTAGCTTGTACTCCTCACTCTTTTCTAATTAATCTTTTTACATTTATGTAACCCACTGCACATCAGTGGCGTTTCTGCCTTGCTCGGGGTGAAATGATTAAAAAAAAATATATATATTTATTCTGTATCTTACCTTTATACTTCATGTAAAAAAATGTTTATATATTTTTCCAAGCTTTTTTGGTATAGAATTAAAGATAAATCCTCATTTCTTGTTCAGAATGGTTCAAAATCAAGAAATTCATAAAGTCTTTCCTGAAATGAATCAAATTCTTATCCATTCCTTCAGAATGAACTAAAAATTATAAAGCAAAGATAAAGAATAATTATTAACGGATATTTTTAGTCAGTTATTTAATCACGAGAAACGACATCTTAGAGGAAAAGTACTATCATTCATTATTTAAGCATGCAGACAAATACGCATATACGGATTACTTATGATGAAGAATATAATGTCGAAACGTGTAATCAACTCTAGTTTATATATATATATATATATATATATATATATATATATATTTATATTTTCTTTTGAATTTTTCATATTTTCTGATTTGAGTTTTTATTTCTGAATTATATTTTTATAAAAATTGTCCAAAGGTTGTCCTATATATATATATATATATATAGGACAACCTTTGGACAATTTTTATACAAATATAATTCAGAAATAAAAACTCAAATCAGAAAATATGAAAAGGTTGTCCTATATATATATATATATATATATATATATAGGACAACCTTTGGACAATTTTTATACAAATATAATTCAGAAATAAAAACTCAAATCAGAAAATATGAAAAATTCAAAAGAAAATATATAAGATTATGTTGTCTCTATAGTTTAACACAACTTCTTTAAAAGGAAAATTGCTACCAAAACATACGTACTTTATATACATAAGTGTGCGTGTATGTGTATGTGCGTGCTCATGTGTATGTGTGTAGTAAAACATATCACAAAAGACCCAATGAATATTAAAATGTAGTCTTGGTCTTAAAATATGTAAGCAATAAAAAGTAAAAACATCTCACAAAAATATAATACACAAACTGAAGATGTGAGTCGTAATCTGTTTTAAAGTAAATAAGAAACCCCGAGTAACACACATGAAATGGCAAGACGCTATAAATAAAGAATTCAAACAGAGTCCAGCGCCATAGTTAGGCCAGTTATTAATATTGTCATAATATTGTCATAATATTGTCATAATAAGATGTGAGTCGTAATCTGTTTTAAAGTAAATAAGAAACCCCGAGTAACACACATGAAATGGCAAGACGCTATAAATAAAGAATTCAAACAGAGTCCAGCGCCATAGTTAGGCCAGTTATTAATATTGTCATAATATTGTCATAATATTGTCATAATAAGATGTGAGTCGTAATCTGTTTTAAAGTAAATAAGAAACCCCGAGTAACACACATGAAATGGCAAGACGCTATAAATAAAGAATTCAAACAGAGTCCAGCGCCATAGTTAGGCCAGTTATTAATATTGTCATAATATTGTCATAATATTGTCATAATATTGTCATAATAAGATGTGAGTCGTAATCTGTTTTAAAGTAAATAAGAAACCCCGAGTAACACACATGAAATGGCAAGACGCTATAAATAAAGAATTCAAACAGATTCCAGCGCCAGAGTTAGGCCAGTTATTAATATTGTCACACTCTGTTTCTGCATTTTTCCTAAACGAGACTCTCCTCTTCAGTATATCTGCGTTTAATAAAAAACAGACAAGATCCCGACTTTGCCTTATGCAGAGTGTACAGGAAAATTTTGTCCAAGCTTACGGCCTTGTGACCTATCCGATCTCGGTGGGGAGGTTTCTGATAAATACTCAGAGTTAAAGGTGAGTTCTGATAGAATGTCCTTTTAAGTATCGTTGGAGTTAGTCGAGACATAACCATTAATAGCGACTTATATCAGTGACAGCAAGGAATCGAAATTAATACGGAGCAGGACTTTTTTGCTGTCAATTAGAAATTAAAACCACATTGATGCAATTATTACTATATATATATATATATATATATATATATATTTGCTGTGTGTAAAGAAAAAGAAAACAGATATTCTTAAATACGGAATTACCTTCTCTGCTTATTTTTGAAGATACGAGGGAGTTTACAAAGAAGAATGCAGCGACTGGGAAGACAAGATAAAAAAAACTTTTGTTGAGAATATTAGCATCGGGGAAACATGAAATTTACGGTAATTTTGTACAAACCGAAAAGACCAGAAGAAATTTGCTTTGAAGAAACAGTAAATATTTTAACTAGACTTTTACCAAGAAAAGTTTGTTATTTAATGTTCTTTAGAAGTTTATGAAATTAACATAAAAAAGGAAAGACGAAGATTCTGTTACAATCGTTCACAAGGACAGAGAAAGATTCAAATGAAAGGAGTTGACTCCGGATATGTTTAAAGGAATATTTTTTTTTTGTTCAAGGTTTGATGACGAAAAAGATGCAGAATTTTGCCCTAGAATCGTAACGAAACTGGGACAGAATTCAAAACACGACAAGAAATATCGGACGAATGTCAGGTAATCTTTAATCTGAGAAGCGATTCGGAGGAAACTGAAAAAATGTATGTGCACATATACAAATCACAGAAAAAAAGATTAATCCATGTTTTACATGTATATATAGGCTTACGGCCTATCACGTTAAATACACCGGTTCTCGCTCGATCACCGAAGTTAAGCAACATTGAGCATGGTCAGTACTTAGATAGGTAACCGCTTGGGAATACCAGGTGCTGTAAGCGTTTAATGTGGTGCAGTGGATATCGGCTAGGAAAGAGAAATCGGTGAGCCGATTTCGAATTCCAGTTGAATAACCTACATTCCCTTAAACACTGGTACCCTTAGGAAAGGACTGGTATCCTTCCCACACTTATGGGTTAAATAACAAGGGTAGGACCTGGGGACCCTTCCCTTAAAAACAAATCGCAATGAATCCTGATACTCGAAAAAGAAAAAAGTATTACTAGACACAAAACTTATATAAAAACAACAATAAATTGTTGAAAAGAAAAAAGTATTACCAGCAATAAATAAATAAATAAAATTTAGTTGGCATTAAATGACCCGCCGAGGTTGATATGCCAAAAAAAAACAAAACAACTAACATGTATATGTTTGCTTCTCGAAGACGACTGTCCCTTTAAGACTTTAAAGTGCTACAAGTGTGCAAAAGTTAGGCATAAAATTTCATACTGTAAAATTAAAGCAAGGAAAAGTTATCGCAGAAAAAAAAGATTTTATACAGTGTTATGACGAAAAAATAATCATAGATAACCAAAGAAAATTTGTGTACGTGAAAATAAATAATGTGGATGTAAAAATGCAACTACACGCCCCCTACACGACTCTTGGAAATCAAACTGAAAATCTAGATTTTAAAAAAAACTTCGAAAACTGCATTAGGCATGTAAGGTGATAAATTATTGATTATTTGTGAAATGACTCGCAAAGATTCATTTTGTAACATGTGTGTAAAAGCGAATGCTTATGCGTTAAAAATACTACAAACTTATACGGTACTGACTGAATAAAATTATTCGTGTTATGGGATTTAGCTATAAAAATTTATTGCAATATATATTTGGAGAAATGATCTGTTAAGAGAAAAAATTTAAAGGAAGAATTGGTAAAATATTTCTAGATTTTCTATCGAATGAATTGGGTCAGTGCTCAAAATTCCAAGTAAAAATTGAAGTGAAAAAAGGGTCAATGCCGGTGTTTAAAACGAAATGCAGTTTACCATTTGCAGTATTGAGTAAAGTCAACATAGAATTAGAGAGACTTGAAATAATGAGTAATTGAAAAAAAATTGACCATTCAAAATGGAAAACTCAAATAGTGCACGTAAAGAAAAAGAAAATTTCGTGGTTGCACCGATTTTTTAACGAGGTTAAATAAATGTTTAGAATCACATTCTTCTTCTTCTTCTTCTTCTTCTTCTTCTTCTATGTGCTTTGTCCTTTCAGGACGTAGGCGATCATGGCCTTCCACGTCTCCCTATCCCTGGTGGCTCTTAGCCCGCTTTCTCCTGTTACACTGCGCAACACCCGTTTTGTCATCCACCTGCTCAGGCCCTTCAATTGTGTTATCCGCTGCTTTCCTCTGTCTCCTTTTCCCTCTATCTGGCCTGTTAGTATCAGGTTCTCCAAGCCCTTTTTCCTCATTGCATGCCCAAGGAACTTCAGTTGTCTCTTTCAGTTACTCAATATTAATTTACTTTTTGTTTCCATTTTTTCAACACCTGGTCATTGCTCACATTTTTAGTCCGCGATATCCGCAGCATCCTTCTGTAGAACCCTATTTTAGCTGCTTCAAGTTTTCCCTTCATCTTTGATGATATTGTCAACACTCAGTGCCATATTGAAGAATTGTCATCACACAGAAATCCATTACTCTTATCTTTGTTTCTAGTGAAAGTTTTCTGTGTCTTAATACTTTACTTAGTTTCTTGAATACGTCCTTCGCCATGCCAATTCGCTTTGAATCTCTGTGTTGCACTTTCTATCTTCAGTTAGAACACTTCCAAGACATTTAAATTTTCGTACTTGCTTGATTTTAACATCCCCCACCTGTATTTGACACTTTGGGCTGCTTTTAATAGCTACTCATAACCGAAAAGCAGAGGAAAATTTTGTGAAATAAAACGGTGGAAATTTTTTTTTTTCGAGGCTGGATCTATCTGAGTTGTATTTGTAAATATAGTTTGGAAGAAAAAAGTAAAAAAAGAAAAGAAAAACAGAATGAAGAAAAGAAAAAAGAAGGAACGATTTTTTTTAATCGTATTACCCCGAGCAAGACGGTAACGCCACTGATGTGCAGGGGGCTACATAAGAGTAAAAAGATTAGAGGGCTAAATAAGAGTAAAAAGATTAGGGGGCTACCTATAAGAAATCAGCTAAAGGAAAAGAATTACTGTAGAAAAAAGACCGCAAAGAAGCAAGAACCTATGCAAGTTCTGGATGATATATTTGACGTACCAAACATCCCAAGAATTCATTGAACGTACAAAAATGAGTATCAGAAATGGAAAAGTAAAGAAAAATTAGTACTTCAGACAAAAGAAAGGATAGTTCAGTACGTACCGAAATCGCCAGAATAAGGAGTTAGTGAATATTAAGATGTTACGTCGTTGAAAAAGTAAGGCCAAGGAGCGGCAGTGTGTTCTACATCTGAGCTACGGGCGCTCGGTAGAAGGAGGCATTCTTTTTAGTGTGTATACTATCATTATACACGCCCAATAGCTGAGAGTGTTCTAATTCATTGCTGAATGAACTGTGCGTAGATGCCAGAGTAGCTACTGTTTTTCAGTGTACTATTTCTGGCCAAAATGCTTTTCTACCAGTAAACCACTGAAAAAACACCAGTCTTGGCACTAAAGGTAACTCAACACTGATATATATATATATATCCAAGTGAATAAGGAACGTAGAAAAGTTGGAAACCATTAATTTAAAACAGTGCTCGATATAAAATAAAGCTGTAAATATCTTATAAATTATAGTTTAGAACATGTAGAAATTATTATCTCTTACAAAAGATAAAATGTCTCATCAGGTAGTGTGGAGAGGAATGGAAATTCTTTTTCTGATATTTGGCGAATTGTGTGTGAGATGTGGGTGGGGTGGAAGATGGTGAAATAAGAGTTGTAAGTTGTCAGTTAAAACTTTAAACGAAAATTATAAGAAAAAGAATTTCTATTCCTCTCCACTTATAATATATATATATATATATATATATATATATATATATATATATATATATATTACATACACTAACATAAATGAGGTTTTTTCTATACATTTTTTGTATAAATAATTTCTTGTTATCTGTGCAAGGAAGAAAACAAGTCGGCTCTTTCATCTGAAACTACGCGTTAACATATCGTCAAATTAATGTATATAAGGAAAGAGGGACACAGGGATAAGAAGAAAGATGCTCACAGAGAGATGCCACAGAATCTTCGTAAACGTCGGTGTCTGATAGCTGTTTGTACAGAGATATCAAAATGGAGGCAGAGAGTAAAATCGCGAGATTAAAACGAATAAAAGGAAATGAAAACGAAGAGTGAGACGCGAGCTGGAGGGAGATATGTGACCTTTCTAATTGAAGAGCGGGAATAAATAAGGAAATTATCTCCCTTTGCTTTTCGCTGACTTTAGGCTCTTTTGGGCAAAATATGAACGAAAAACATACTCTCGAATATTCTGCAAATTTTCTTGATGGAAAATGCAATTATATTTCTTTGTATAGAGAACTAGGAACTCGCTCTCGCATACACGCAAACACACAGGTACAAACAAAATAAAGTAATTTATTCAAGATAAAATGTATTGAAAAAAAAAACAATATAAATTTTGGAATCTTCTACAGTAAATTTAGGTCCAGGTCTATACAACATATGTACTTTCCTCAAGAAACAACTGCTGACACAATTATAGGATATTTTTAAAAAATAGCTAGCCAAAATAAACATAAGAATGAAAAAAGATGTAGTTAGCTGAATTAGTGATATGGCCTCTAAAGACATGAGACGTCAAAAAATTAAGCTTAGCGTCACTGTGGCCTTAATTGTTCGATGCAAGCTGCAACTGGCGTTTTGTTTAATCTACTTTTCTACTACACTTTTTTTTATATACAAGGTGAGTTAATAGTCAGTGAATATTGGATAATATCTTGATGAAGGAAAAACTTGAAGCAGCTGAAATGTGGTTCTACAGAAGGATGCTGCTGATATCATGGACGAGGTCTTGAAAAGGATTTTTTTTTAATCATTTCAATCCGAGCAAGGCGGAAACGCCACTGATGTGCAGGGGGCTACATAAATGTAAAAAGATTAATTAGAAAAGAGTGAGGAGTACAAACTAGTTAGAAAGGAACAATAGAAAGCTGAGAAAGCAGGTGCGATGACAGATACATAGGTGGAGAGAAAGGGAAGGTTATACAGGGGAGGGGAGAGAGCTAGAGGCCAGTGGTTAGTAGATGAGTATTGACTTTGCATTTATATTTCTAGAGGTTGTAGCCGTCAGGAAAGCAAGAATACGGGAGCGAGTTCCACAGGCGGGAAGTGCGAGAGAAGAAGCTGCAGGAGTAGAATTGTCGTCTGCATTTGGCTAACCTGACTGTGAATGGGTGGGACCCAGTTGCCAGTCTGGTTGCACGAGTAAACACCTGTTGAGGAGGCACCAGTGACTTAAGTTTGTTAGAGCAGAAGCCATGAAAGTATTTATAGAACAGACAAAGGGAGGCCACCTTTCGACGATGGGGAAGTGGCTGCAGTCGAGCCGCCAGATCAGTACCTATCACATTACAGACTGTCCTTTGGAGCCTGTCAAGAACACTGAGGAGAACGTCAGGGGCACCTGACCATCAATGGCAGCAGTACTCCATGCACGGACGGATGGTTGACTTGTATATATGCAGGATGGATTCAGGTGGAAAAAACATCCTGGATCGACATAGTGACCCAACCTTCTTAGCAGTAGATTTTGCTATGGATTCAATATAGTGGTTCCATTTGAGGTCTGAGGACAGGGTAATTCCGAGGAGGCGTAGTGTATTACTCTCCGGGAGAATCGCTTGGTCCATGCTTATGGGAGGCAGGAGAGGTTGCCTGTAATGGTTGACAGACAACAGCTTGGTCTTAGATGAATTGAAGTTGACAAGCCACTTCTTGCCCCAGTTCACCACAGAGTGTAGATCCCGCTCAAGGTTAGCAGCGAGATTATGTCTGTCCTCCACGACAGGTTTGGAGACGAAAAAGAAATTCATACTGAACATCAGGAAGAGACAACTAAAGTTCCTAGGACATGCAATGCGAAAGGAGGGCTTGGAGAACCTGTTACTAATAGGCCAATTAGAGGGAAAAATAGACAGAGGAAACTTGATGGCCACCCAGGGAGATTTTTTGGCCATTATTGTAAGCGAATTTGCCTAACACTGTAAAATCTGATTTCATAACTATATCATTTATTAGTCTGAAGATACTTCTCATAACAACGCAGATCTCTTATAAGCCGTTTCTTTTTTAATTTTTTCATTTGCTTTATTGAACGACAACGATCGGTCATTTTAAACGATCCTTTCCTTTAGTACATAGCAGGTGCAACGCCAGTGCATGACACAAGGTATTTCATTCCGAGTTGGCATTCCCCTAAACTGGTTAACAACCAAGGCTAAAAACTATTTATTGCACAGACTATTTAACTAAAGGAGCAATTAACACGTGTGCCACGGGTAAGTGTGCGAGAGTGAATGCATCAAAATTCGATTAGAATTCAAGATTGTCTCTCCAATGTCTTCTGTTGAGCTGTTATCCATTATTTCAACCGAGCATCCTAAAATGATCGGCCAGGTGTGATGGTTCAATTTGTTTATGTAACTTTCGGCTATACTTTTAGCCATATTTGAGTATAAACATTATTTTACGCGTAACGGAATGTAAGTGTGTTATGTATGATGTAGAGTAATGTGTATGTGTTATGTCAGTCAGTTAAGTGCCATACGTGATACACGCTTGGGCGATCATGTCTCGAAAGAGACATGACTGACTGGGCAGAAGATTATCCCGCAGTAGGTTGCCATGGCTTTCTGCGGTAGACTGGTGGCCGACCAAGGCTATAGAACTCAATCTTTCCTGTTATTTAACCCATAACTGGAAGGAAGAGACTGATTAATACCTTTCCCAAGGCTATTTGCGCGTAAGTGAATACAATGTACCGAACGGTTAAACATGTTAGCGTGTTCGGAATTGATATTACTGAATGTTGGGTTTTTTCTTTTTTTATCAATAAAGCCTCTATCATTTTAGCCTTCTTTTGCATGTTGATGACGCTATCTTACTTGTGTTGTAAACAAGTATGTTCTGGATATATTTGGTAGGCCTCCGTGTGTGTTTCAATGATATCGAATTGAGTTCCGTTCAGAGAAATACAACCTGAGTCTTCGAGTCAGTTTAGTGGTTGTATGGCCGATATAATTATTTATGTAAGTAGGATCCAGAATGCAGTTCTTCAAGGAGCATGAGGATTCGTAAATAATATCGGTTTATGGGAGTTTTAACTCAAGTCTTAGCGGTAGAAGATAAGGAAGATTTGCTACAATATGCGTGCTATGGCAGATCTTGAGCGTGAAGATTTGAACTGGTGGAATTAAGAAATGTAGTCCGTCTGAACCCTTTCCATGTAAATACCGATAGATCAGTGAGAGGTTTTCAATGTTTCCATCTATTAGAGATGGTTTTCAGCGTAGAAAATGTTATGTCGGACGCAGAAACGCTGTTGAACTCATCGAGACTGCAAAGCACCTAATCAAATATGGCAACTACTTTATTTTCGGCCCCAAAGGGCTCTTTTAATGCTAGAGGATAGCACCTGGATTCGGGTATTTATTAGAGGTCTATGAGGGTACTTAGTAAGCTGCGAATTCACTTCCTGTTAGCAATGGCCAACATTAGCCAGCTCACTAAACATTACTTTTTGTTCTGGCGGCTGACCACAGCATTCATATTTTTAGTGTTTCTTAAGTACATGTAACGTCCTGACGAAATTCCCCCTCTGTTTTTAAATCAATTCCTTAATCACCACTCTAATTCCAGACGATTTTTTTCTGAACATTGCATTTAATTTCTTTCCACTTCCTCTGAAGATACTGTCAAGTGTTCGTGAGATTCACTTTTGCCAAAAATAAAAACCAATACCAAAAACTAGGTGCGTTTTAGCCCGTTCAATGGAGGTCAGTTTTTGCCTAATATCTGACACATTGAAATAATTTGCAGAATAAAGAGAGAGAAACCTATTTTTTCCTGGCGCAGGATTAGCTTCAATAAATGTGGTGAATATATTCAACATCAACGGGTTTGTCTGAAAACGAGGGTGGTCACTAACATCCGCCTATTCAGCAAATAAAATCTATGTAATTAGCTTCGTGGTGCTGAAAAGGCGTTTAAATAAAGTACGAAAACTATATATATATATATATATATATATATATATATATAAATTAAAAAAGGATTAATTCAATGATGCTGAATGACCATTTCGATATGAAGATCCCCACGTGAGATAACACATCACCTCAGCAACAGAAATATCCTTTCAGAAACTGGAGAAAAATCAGTCTACTTCTCTCTTTTTAAATAGATTTGCAAAGAAAATAAAAAATAAAATAAAAAAGACATTAAAAAAGAAAAAGAAAAGAAAAAGATAATACAAAATAAAATCAAATAAACAAGAAAAGAAAAAATTGACATCGTCTGTGTTCGCAAAAGAAGGAAAGAGAATTGTAACTAAAAATTAACAGACGGCCGTGTTGAATCGACGTAAGGTTAAGCAACACGGAAAAAAGGTGGGAGATAAGAGAGATAAAGGAAGGAAGGGAGGGAAAAAGAAAAGAAAAGAAAGAAAAATTTATATATATATATATTACAGACGCTGGACATATTCAAATATATATATATATATGTGTGTGTGTGTGTGTGTGTGTGTGTGTGTGTGTGTGTGTGTGTGTGTGTGGATGACTAATAAATTATAATGCTCTCATTACGATTGAGCTCTCTAGAGAAGAATGTTTTAAAAACAGTCTCCACTTCTATATAAGCATGACTTTTCAGAGTTCTTTCGGTGACTGGCGTGTATATTACAAGCAGTAATATAGACAAATGCTTATTATGCTACACTGTTTATATACAACACGTTAAAACTTACATTTTCTGATTCCATGCGCCTATGGCTTAGAGGAGTAGCGACTCCGACTAACACCAAATCGGTCGAGTTTCGATCCCTAGCCAGAAGCAAGTGTATATGTCTAGCCACACTGATGAGCTGTGATACAGCGAAATAGGTTTTTATGTGGATGATTAATAAATTATATTTATATATATGTATGTGTGTGTGTGTACAGTATTCCTCATACTGGACTGTTTCGCTGTATCACATCTTGTTAGTGCGGCTAGAAAACGGAATTATTCAAAACAGGATTGAAAATCCACCGATTCTGCATCAATTGGAGATTCTACCCTTAAGCTATCAGCACACGGTGGAGAAAGTTTCACGTTAGATTAGTATATACATAATGTAAATGTTGTGGATCTGGGGTTAGATCCAATAAATACACAACGCAGAGTAATACAGTAGAAAACGCAATATATTGAAGAGGAATATATACAGAGAGGTTAGTAGAACGTCGTACAATACGGTTAGTCGCATACAGGAGAAATGCGGGATAATACGAGACGTGAGACTTGGCAATGTTACCCTCAGGACTAGATCGCTGGGATACACTACTGTTACACCACAGTGCTACTACACTCTGATACTTCCTAGCCCACTAATGACTACTACTATATAATCTTAGGAAGAGTCCATATTAGTGTAAACAGAGAAGGTGCCCTAACAGTAAACAAACTCCCGTACCCTAGAGCGTTCAATTCATTGCTGAAGAACGATGCAATGAATGGCTACACTTTTTAAAAAAATTACCCTTCTCCAGAGTGCTCAATCGACAGAAGAGAGTATCAATAGTCATCCGTATACAGTTCTGTTACTTTTCTTGCGGGATATCAGGTCATGTAATTAATAAAATTGTGTATTTTGGCAGCAATCTCTCTTTAATTACAGGCAAGATTTTCACACCACTTTTCAAATGATCCTATATAATTCCTTTAGACGATAAGATACATATAAACTGTCTAAAAATCACATTTCTATATTATCAGCTATACATTTAGCCATCATCAATTACGCACCGTTTTTCAGCACTGAATTGAACACTTTTGGCTCCTTGTATTTGTTTACATGGAGTATATAACACGCTAAAATCTGCCTTACGACTGATGTTAAATCGCTGGAGTTTCTATTCCGACTGAAAGCAATCGGGTGACTAAATGTACTCATGAGCTGTGATAAAATAGGCCTATGTGCTGATGACTGTATATATATATATATATATATATATATATATATATATATATATATATATACGAAAAATCTAAAGTGAGCCAAAACCTACCGCGGTTTCACACTACGGATCGTCAAGGAAAAGCCTTTTCCTTGACGATCCGTAGTGTGAAACCGCGGTAGGTTTTGGCTCACTTTAGATTTTTCGTGGTTTTGCTCTACTATTGTATTTTTGTATTTTAATACTTTCGTATTGAGCACTTTTTCTTGTGTTTGGTTCCGTTTGGGGTTTTTTTCTTTACTGCGGAATCTTGAATGTTTGTTCTTGTTCCGCTGGTTTCTTTTATTTTTTTCTCCCCAATTTATCCGACGACTTAGTACGCCGGATTGTAACGGATTTAGGTTCTGTGTGTTAATGTTTTTTTCGAAAGTTTATATTGGCATAAATTTACGGAGTGCATTCTTACAGACTCTAAGTATTTATTATTATCATCTTTATATATATATTCGTCATCCACATACAAGCCTGTTTCGCTGTATCATATCTCATCAGTGTCGCTAGACATCAACTTGCTTCTGGACGGGATTGAAACGCGACTTGATGTCAGTCAGAGTCGCTAAAGCCTAAGACATAGGCGCATGGCATCAGAGAAGGGAAATTTTAGCGTATTGTATATATATATAAGCAGTGTATACACACGCCAGTCACCGAAAGAACTCAATTCATTGGTGAAGAGTTGTGCAGAAGAGCTGTCTTTTTAAAAATGTTCCCCTCTAGAGAGCTCAATCGTAATAATATATTCGTCATCCTCCTACAAGCCTATTTCACTATATCACAGCTCACACGCCAGTCACCGAAAGAACTCAATTCATTGCTGAAGAGTTATCGCAGAAATGGTAACTATTTTTTTTAAATTTTTCCCTCTACAGATCTAGAGAGCTCATTCGTAATGAGACGATAATATATATATATATATATATATATATATATAGAGAGAGAGAGAGAGAGAGAGAGAGAGGAGGGAGAGGGGGTGGAAATAGAGAGAGATCATATTTTGGTTTTTGATCTGAATTTAATATTTAATTCCAAAATTTGTTTTAGTCCTGTAATATTTCTGGTCTAGATATCCCGTGAATCATTCGAGTTATAGGAGCACTAGATGCATTGCAGCCGTAGTAGAAGTAATGTTTCCTTGGAAACAACAGTCTGTCGGAGGGCAATCCTCTCCAGGATTGTTTGAATTCAGAGTTTTGCTTCTCCTAGACCGGCTATTGAACTCAATCTGTTCTTGCTATGTTATTTATAGCTTTGGGGAGAAGGGATGAATTTAAGCTTTTCTCAAGGTTATAAACATGTAAGTGAATGTAATGAATATGACAGGAATTCGAACTTGGCACTCCGATTCCTCAATCTGAGCCGCTATCCGTTACCCTACCGTACTTCACTTGTGCTAATAATCTACGCGGACATATACAGTGATATGAACTTAGCAGTGGTTTCAAAATTATAACTGATGTTTTCTGTCAAAAGATTTTTTTTGTAATTGATGTAATTAATTTGTGACGTAATGAATATGCATACACCTTGGTTCCCCCTGACAGCAATATAGATTGGCTGGTGTCAGACATAAATACAGACTAAGGCGAGGACGTCGATATTTCTACAATTGTAAGTCTATGGCCATAGATCTACCTCTATTGCATAAGCCTACGTCTCAGCATACTGCATACGACTACAACAAAGACCACTTCTTACGGCTATTTGCTAGATTTTCCTACCCGGTTACATTTGCCAAAACCGCTTAGCTACTTCGAATAATATATATATATATATATATATATATATATATATATATCCCTTTCCAGGGACATATCAATTATAAAGGAATGTTTATACTATTTAACTATTCCGGTCAGTTAAGTGCCATACGTAATAAATGCTTTAGGCGATCATGTCTCAAAACAAGCATGACTAAGTGTTCAGAAGATTCTCCTGCAGTACGTTGCCATTACTTTCTGCGGTAGATTGGTTACGAGCCAAGGCTATAGAACCCAATCTGTCTTGTTATTTAACCCATAACTGGAGGGAATAGACGGATTAATATCTTTCTCAAGGGTATTTGTGCGAAACTGAATTAGTTGAATTCAAGTATAAAAATTATCCATAGATAATAATAATAATAATAATAATAATAGTTTGCTTCACTCGATACGAGAGAAGAGACGAGAGTTGTGGCAGGGAAAACCCCGTCTACTTTACCACGACAGTGCACATACAAAGCCCTGAACATACGGTTGGTCCTGGCTTCTGAGTATATCACCCTACTGGAAAGAAACTCTTTTCTCCCCTGATCTTGCTCCATGTGACATTTTTCTTTCGCCAAGATCAAGAGAATCTGTAAGAAAACACGAGTAAACACCAGTTGAAGAGGCACCAGTGACTTAAGTTCGTCGGAGCAGAAGCCATGAAAAGATGTATAGAACAGACAAAGGGAGGCCACATCTCATCGGTGGGGAAGTGGCTGTAGTCGAGTCGCCAAGTCGGTACCTATCACATTAGTGATTTTCCTTTGGAGCATGTCGAGCACACTGAGATGAACAGCAGGTGCGCCTGACCATATATGGAAGCATTATTCCATGCATGGACGAATGGTTGATTTCTGTATATACTAAAAGGGAATAATAGTATACAGATACATAGATATGATAGTATACTTGGGACACTGAATGTAGTTTATATATATATATATATATATATATATATATATATATCACGAAGATTAACGAAATGGTTTTAAACAACCCACAATTTGAAATTATTTGTCTGAACATTATTTTTGATCGATACTCGTGTGATGATATTTCTATGTTGACAGGGGTCGCAGGTTCGAATCCTGCCGAATGACACATTTTAATAACAAAATTTATCGTAAATTATTAGGCCTGTAAAAATAGATATATATACTGTTTGATTATAAACATAATATCTACTTAAATACTAGTATCGATAAAAAAATAATGTTCAAGCAAACAATTTCAAATCGTAGGTTGTTTGAAACTATTTCGATAATTATGATGAATTTCCATAACATTGTATGCTTACATTTGTTAGCATTACGATACATTTCAGTGCAGAGATGGTTATTTACGTAGAATCGAAAATTGTGTTATATAGGCTTGATTTGACTTCGTTATTTGTGCGAAACTGAATTAGTTGAATTCAAGTATAAAAATTATCCATAGATAATAATAATAATAATAATAATAATAGTTTGCTTCACTCGATACGAGAGAAGAGACGAGAGTTGTGGCAGGGAAAACCCCGTCTACTTTACCACGACAGTGCACATACAAAGCCCTGAACATACGGTTGGTCCTGGCTTCTGAGTATATCACCCTACTGGAAAGAAACTCTTTTCTCCCCTGATCTTGCTCCATGTGACATTTTTCTTTCGCCAAGATCAAGAGAATCTGTAAGAAAACACGAGTAAACACCAGTTGAAGAGGCACCAGTGACTTTTTAAAATTTTTCCCTCTACAGATCTAGAGAGCTCATTCGTAATGAGACGATAATATATATATATATATATATATATAGATAGATAGAGAGAGAGAGGAGGGAGAGACATGTTTTGAGACATGATCGCCTAAAGCATTTATTACGTATGGCACTTTGTCTGTTCTATACATCTTTTCATGGCTTCTGCTCCGACGAACTTAAGTCACTGGTCACTCGTGGTCGAAAGTTCTAAGACGCGCAAGATCAGTTGGGGGTTTCGTAAATAATGAGGCCGGTAGAATTAAATATATATACTGTTTGATTATAAACAGAATATTTCTACTCCAACAGTTTCTTTTTTCGCACTTCCCGACTGTGAAATTCCCTTCCACATAATTGCTTCCCCGACGGCTACAATCTCTAGGAGTTTAAATTTAAGGTCAATAAACACCTCCTAACACACTAACTCGCATCCATTCTTTCAAACACTCTTCCCATCTACCCAACCCTCTGCCTCGGTATCCTTACCCATCCATCACCCTCCTTCTGACATTTCTTATATCTAACCACTCTCTCTTTACCTTCCCCTATATAACACCATGCGCAATAGTGGCAGTGGAATGCCTTGCTTGGGGTGAAATGATTAAAAAAAAATCTGCTTAAATACGAGTATCGATCAAAAATGATGTTCAAACAAATAATTACATATATATATATATATATATATATATATATATATATATATATGTGTATGTGTGTGTGTGTGTGTGTGTGTGTGTTTATTTGGGGAATGGATCTATTAACATGTCTACTAGAGACATGCATTGTCCAACACCAGTGGTATAAACTGAGATTGAACAAGACATTACATGTAATATTTTATCAATGCTTGCATAAAAAGCGTTAGATTATCACTTAAAACCGTCATATTAAACTGTCATTTTGAAATATTAAACCGTCAGTTTGAAATATGCACCTGATGATTAAATAACGCATAAAACTACGAGTCGTGTCATAGACGAAGTATAATATACATATTTATTAATATGTGGGTTATCTAAGACGATCTAAACTCTAGTATAACTATTACTAGTATTAGCGGAATTATTTCTGTCACTAGTAATATTGTTATAATTACTATAGTTATTATATATATATATATTATATATAATAACTATATATATATATATAATAACTATATATATATATATATTAACTATATATATATATATATATAATATATATATATATATATATATAATATATATATATATATATATATAATATATATATATATATATATAATAATATATATATATATATAATAACTATATATATATATATATAATAACTATATATATATATATATAACTATATATATATATATATAATAATATATATATATATATATATATATATATATATATATATATACAAATGAATAGGAGACGAAGAAAATATTTGCAACTTTCAAGTTATTAATTTAAAACAGTGCTCGATATAAACATAGACCAATAAATATTTATTATAATTTATGCTTTAGAACATGTACAAACTGCAATCTACTAAATGATTGTAGATTTTTTTTCGTCATTGAAAGAACAATGTCTCATCAGGCAGATAATAATGATGCTAATAAACGTTATTTTTTAAAAGAAATTTTAAGAAAACTCACTTCCTTTTATTTTTGGAAAACTTTTCGTTCCGTTCGAGATAAAGAGAGTTGGAAAGATGAGAAAGCAAAAAGAGAAATCGAAAAAAGGGGAAATAAAGAGGAAAGAGAGGGACACAGAAGAAATAAAAAACAAGGAGGAAAACAAGAAAGAAAGAAACGTTAGGAAAGAGTCAATGAAAACGGCTCGGAGAGAAATAGACCCTAAAATTTATATTGGAAGTAAAATATAGCTCACGCGACGTCTAGGCTGAAGAAAGAGGAAAACGTCAGAAAATGCACAGAGGGGGAAGAAAGTGTCGTAGAGACAACAGAATAGTTCTATCCCATGATCGTAATTTATTAAGTGTAACCTAGTCTGGCTCAATGTCCCAAATACTAGCTGACCAGTAAAAATCAAAATCAGCGTGCAATCAAATTAATACGCTAAACATTAATCCGTTAAACATTAATCCGTTAAACATTAATCCACCAAAATTACAATAATATTTATTTATAAATATTTGCCACAAAAGATGCTCGTAGTCTATGAAAAGTTGGGAAAAAGACTGCTTATCAGCTGTTGTATTTTTTAACCTAACTAGTCACAATCACAGATCCAAACATTCAATAATATTACTTTCACCAAAACACATCTTTCATTCTCACTTCAATCAGCTAAATGCATGAAATACTCCACGAATAACTAACTAGTTTCCCATATGCACAATTTGTGTGTGGGTGTAGGGAAATATCAATAAGTTTTAAATGTCAACTTCATTTACCAAAAAAAAAAAAAAAAAAAAAAAAAAAAAAGAAGACACTATGAAAAAAAAAAACGACACGGAAATAATGCAAGACTGGATAAATGTTAATAATTCACCCAATACTCATCCAAGCCCACCCATTCATGCAAAATAATAAATACGAAACCCCCACCTAATATTACGAAAGACGTCTGGCATTCATTTTTTTATACGCTGTGTTCCTTCAGGAAGTAAGCAAACATGGCCCTCTAAATTTCCTTCTATCTTATCGCTCTTAATAAATTTTATCTTTTTGCTATTTCTCCCAAACCCTGTTCAATCATACATCAAGTATGTTACGCGCCCCATTGCACTAAAGTGGTGGATCAGTGGTCGCTACCGAGGCCAGCGCGACCAGCGGTTGCGAAGATTGGGCAATTTTTTGGTCCTGTGCGCACGCTTTCGGGCTCCCCACATTAAGCCTTGACCGTGTGTCGCATCTTGTCTAGTGGGGAAGCTGGTAAATATACTCCTCAGTATCAGATTTTCTATAACTTACTTCCTCATTATGTACCCCAAAATTTCATTGCTTCTTTATCATATTAAGTGTAAGTTTCATTTTTGATTTCATTGTTTTATACACTAGTCGTTTCTTACTCCCCCTTTGGCTGGACCTCCGAGTTCACGGTTCCTTCCCCGTACACCTTCCCCTACAAATGTCCCCACTTCTCCCGTTCCACCCGTATTTCGCATTCCAACTTTACCACCAAAATATTCCCGCGCGAGACTCTGTTCTTCAAATACCTCAGCTTTGTAACCAGCAAACGAATACAAGACTAAAGTTTCAGCATCCACAGAGTCGTCTCTGTCGGAATTACACAAAATATTGAGTGATCCGCCGATTTTTCAAGCTCAGATGCTAAGCCTTCTTTCGAGTCCGTCTTCTATACCCGTACCTTCGACTCAGGATCTAAAATTATCAGAAACACCCAATCCCGATAAAAAAGAGCCCGTTTTTACATCGTCGATGGAAGCAATCACCCTTACGGAAGAAAGTAAAGATGTAACGCAACCTGATGTGAACCCTATTAGCTCCCGGAGAAAGGGTGGCCCATACAAAAATCAATATTTGAGAAAATAACTTTTCTATAACTTACTTCCTCATTATGTACCCCAAATTTCATTGCTTCTTTATCATATTAAGTGTAAGTTTCATTTTTTGTTTTATACACTAGTCGGTTTCTTACGTCCGAGATTGAAAGGGGAAATGGGTCAAATGATTTCGTGTATGTTTAATGTCTTTTAGTTAACAAAATGAAAAAAAAGTAAAGAAAATGAAAAAAAGAAAAAAAGACATATTTAATCTACCATATTTCGGATGATCTATCAAAGATATATTTCGATCCCATAACCCTTGTTATGGTTACGCGTACTCTAAGTTAAAAAAATGACAAAAAGAAAAGGACAAATTTGACAAAATGAAAAAGCAAAAAATAAAAGTTAATAACATAAAATAATAAAAAATAGAAATGAAAGATAAAAAAAATTATCCTTGTATACCATATTTCGGATGATATACCAAAGATATAATTCGATCCCATAACCAATGTTATTGTTTATATAAGAAATACGTATACATGTATCAAAAATAATACTTAGATTTTTTTAAAAATTACTTTTAGGTAGACCTTGTGAAACCAGTCCAAATTCCTAAACCGGGGAGGGAAGAGTACCGTTAATCATTATTGTAAGCGTACCTCGCAACGCTCATTCATAAGTCCAAACGAAATGTTTGTTATTTTTTTCAATTTGGTAATATATACCTTTTTTATCCAGTAAAATATGAAACAATTTGATTATCAATAACAAAAAAAAAACAAAAAAAAAAAAAAAACAGAACAAACAAACAAACTACATAATTATAATAATCCCGTGATTATCTGCTGTGTGTGGGGAGGATAAGGCTTTTAAGTACAATTCAGAGTAACTTCAAACGCCGAACCGAAGTTGAGGTATATTTTTCTAATCTCAGACACAATGGTTTGGTAAAATTTTATCACCATTATCATCACTTGGTATCGTCTACAAAGCAATAGCAATCACTTTACAAACAACTGGGGAGGAGAGAACTGATTTTGACATTCCAAGTTCGTTGATCAGCAGCAAGGCAAACGATAGACGTGTGTATATATATATACAACAGTTAATACAAATCGGTAGAAAAGCATTAATATTTTATTTTTAAAGTTAAAAAAATCATTACGCCATGGCCGAAGATAATTCAAGATTCAAATCTAATAAAGAGCCGCTTCCAAGCAATAAAAAACCTTTGGCGAATAAATCCGCTAACATACAAAAAGAGAGAGTGCCCTTCTGCGAACCTCATACTGAAGATATCATAGAATCATTTGACGATTGCTTCTCAGTATTTTCAGAGAGCAGTTCTGACGAGGATTGTTTTTTCGAAGATGTGCGGTATTCTAATTCTGAACATCGTAAACCCGAAGAGCAAGTCGCCAGGAAAGCAGTGCTAGATTACTTACAAAGAAAAATCTCCTTTTCTCAGCCTACTACCGAGAATCCAATACCTAGTACATCGGGGATTGAAGTCTCAGAAAGTCTGGATCTTAGTACATTAGAAATGGAAGCTTTACAAGAAAGCCTCTCTTCTTCTCTATTGCACCCCGATTGCCGTTCTCCACCTCTCGATTTCTCCCAAGAACCAAAACCGAGTACATCAAGAATGACGGTTAGCCGAAAAAGGCCTTCCTCCCCTGAATGTCTTCCTCAGAAATCGGAACCCGGGATTGATGTCTTCCGAAATAGATTCCCTCCACATTCTCATCACTCACCCTCGCGTTCTTCACCCCCTTCTTCTCCTCCTCCTCGGAGTTCCCTTCATGAAGCAGGATCTAATACGAAACCTTTATCTTGTCCGGACTGCCCTACTACCCTCCAAAATATACCTGCCTGTCACTCTCTCACCGATTCCACACTCACTTCTCCTCTCTCCATAACCATCCCTCCACCTTCTCTCTCTTACTCGCCACTCGTTTCTTTACTCCGTCCTTTGCATACTTCAAGTCATTCCGCTCCTTTCTCCTCTGCACATTTGAGTTCCATTAATATTCCCCCTTTGGCTGGACCTCCAAGTTCACGGTTCCTTCCCCGTACACATTCCCCTACAAATGTCCCCACTTCTCCCGTTCCACCCGTATTTCGCATTCCAACTTTACCACCAAAGTATTCCCGCGCGAGACTCTGTTCTTCAAATACCTCAGCTTTGAAACCAGCAAACGAATACAAGACTAAAGTTTCAGCATCCACAGAGTCGTCTATGTCGATATTACACCAAATATTGAGTGATCCGCCGATTTTTCAAACTCAAATGCAAAGCCTTCTTTCGAGTCCGTCTTCTATACCCGTACCTTCGACTCAGGATCTAAAATTATCAGAAACACCCAATCCCGATAAAAAAGAGCCCGTTTTTACATCGTTGATGGAAGCAATCACCCTTACGGAAGAAAGTAAAGATGTAACGCAACCTGATGTGAACCCTATTAGCTCCCGGAGAAAGGGTGGCCCATACAAAAATCAATATTTGAGAAAGGGTGGCCCATACAAAAATCAATATTTGAGGGATTCACGCTTAGAAAAAGTGAAGGAGGAATCTGACAGTGATTGATGCCTTGCTGAAGGCTATCGTTGAACGGTCTCAAGTGGAGAGACCGGTAACTTGAAAACACTACCTTCGGTAATGAAGGCCTCCCCGCGATAGAACTACGATGGTTATAAACTAATACAGTGAACAATTTCATGAAAGCCTAACTAAGAAAAAAACTTTATTTTCTTTCGCTAAAATCTACATGTAAGAAAATGTCTTCGTAAAAGATTGTAACAAAAATCTTTCAACGAAAACCCCTGTTATTTCATCTGTCACTCATGGCAAGTATCAATTAAATGTTCAACTATGTACGGGACTATTTATGCATGGAATCTGAATTACCATTAGAAAAAAATAGGGGCTTCTATCCCCACGAAGGAAATTATCTTAAAGCGTTCATTCAAAACTTCTTTGTGAATATTAAGCAAGAACATTTAATGTATTAAATTTCATTTCGTACACATTCATTCAAGCCCATTCCAATTTGAAAATAAACACCAGATTCAAACGGGTTATATAGATATTATTAAAATACACGTGTGAAAGACTCCAGGCCCATTTTGATTCAATAGCGTGAATCTGATAAAAAAAATATTAAATAAAAAAAAAAAAAAAAAACGCAATTTTTACACCCAATCTTAATTTATTCAACGAAATTCTGCAACCTGTTTTAGTTTGGGTTTAATTTTTTCTAATTTAACCATAATTACAACTCCATGTTATTACTCTTAGGAGACTAGCTACCAAAGACGTCTAATTCCTGAAATTTCGGTAGAGGTTACTAAGATGTATTGCACACCGCTGAAGTACACTTCTTACTCTTTGGAGACCTTAAAAAATTGAAGCCTGATTACATTGGGTGAGAGAAATCAAGAGTGCAACTGAAAAAGAAAATGTTTCATTTCTGTATTCCAGCTTCATGGTAACTGCATATTTTCCTGCAATAAAAAATAATTAAGATAGAACTAAACGACTGTGTACTTAAAATATAAGCCTATGTACATTTTAAACATTGTGTCTTAAGATATTCTCAAATTAAAATATTTTCATATGGTCTGTCTAATTTCTTTTGATGGCAGAACATTTAACACAACCCCCCCCCCTCATTCCGAATGATTTTGAGACACCAGAAAATTTACTTTTGCATTTTTTTTTCTAATAACTTTGTTTCATAGGTATTACGTATGGTCCATATTATTGGTGATCATGTCTTAGACGTTTCCTGATTGATTTGGCAGAATAGTTCAAGCAGTAAGCTGATGTTGCTTAGTGGTAGACTGGTTGCCAACTAAGTTATGACACACGGTTCTGATTTTTAACCCAAAGCTGGAGCGGAAGAAATTGATTTATACGTCTTCTTTGGATATTAGCGTGCAAAGTGAATATAACGAAAGTTTACTGGAATTGGCTCCCCGATTTCTCATTACTGGCCATTGCACCAGCACATCCTCTTTAATAACTGTCCAGTTTTTAATTTTTATCTTTTTACTTAAAAACTCTTACTTTTGTAAATAGACAAGAAAAATTTTTTTTTTTTGTGAGTTTTCAATTGCGCGAGCGAAATGAATTAATTGATGGATATAAACACTACATTTTTTTTTATAAAAAAATATTGTATTAAAACAATTTCTGTAAAAACTTTTCTTCCAATAATATTTCCTTCGCAGAAATATTATCGCAAGCAAATTTCTAAAGTTGATCTGAATGCGTTTAGTCATCATTCACGAAATCACCAATGAATTAGTTTTTTCTTTTACGTAGAGAGGGGGCTGAAGTTTTTCTTAAATGGGATGATGTTTTTTTTTTTTTTTTATTATTTTTTTTTTAATTTTTTTTTTTAACAGAAGTGGTAGAGAATAAAAAAAAGAAAGAAAAGGTCTATTCTATATAGTGACTTTCTCAGCGTAGTTTAAATGTGTCAGAAGGCCGAAAGAATTCCCCCCCCCCCACCAGTCAGGATCGCACTCGCTATTCAGTCGTAATTGATTTAGTGTGCCAAATATTAGACTGTCGAGATGTTCAAAACGTATGATCTATCTTAGGTCCCTCCACTCATTTTTGATTACTAGCTCTTGAATTGAATTTTTAGAAATAAAGTTTTCTTAAAACTTTTATCTTAGTTTGAATTGAAAGCAAAATGATTTAAGTATACTATTTCTAATAAGCAAAATACTGCGGGGTATTTCAAACAGAAATATTGATTGGAATCTAAAGTTTTTTTTTTTTTTTTTCGATTATTATTTTTTTTTTAATGTTTCGGCAATTTTTGAGCGATCAAAACATTTGTGAACAAAAGTTATTTCTCGGTTTTAAAAATCGTGCAAAAATAAAATATACATCTGTGACACATTAGTTTTGGAAGATTAGCAAATGTAATGTTAAATTAATTTGATTTACATAAGTATTACTTATTTATAGCATAAAAATTTGATTAAAACTATTTCTTAAACACAGACATTAACTTTCTGACTTTTCCAGCGTATGTGTTGACAGATTTCTGAATGCCAGATAACACAAAAAAAAAAATTCAAATAGACGCACAATAAATAAATAAGAATTATTTTAAAAATGGGGAGGCAAAACGGTTTGTATTAAACTTTTGAATTTTCAATTAGTAAATATAATCTTCGTTTAATAACAGTCTACCACTGTAGATTAAATAACGCTCTTAAGTCGAAGCCTGTTGGAACTTACACTCGGATGCTGAGTATTATAGTCAACATCCAACTAAATAACACATCTATGGATCCGTCACTGTTAAAAATGTAAGGTTAGTAGTTTCTTAAAAGCAAACATTGACTATAATCAGCAAAAACAAACGTAATAAAATAAAACTTATATAATCATGTATAGGGGAATTTTAAATGTGCTCACGTCGATACCGAATGTAATACAAGGTGAAGGTTTCAAGCGGGGTTATCGGCAATACTATAAAACATACTCAACCCCCCTCGGCCCTTTCCCTTTTAGGAACTACTCAGGTGATGGGTAATGACCTAAAACTCTTTCCCAAAAAAGAGATACTGCTTTAGATGATGCTTGGACATTAACTAAAATCCTAGAGTCTAAGCTTGATGGGACTTACACTCGGATGCTGAGAGATATACATAGCATCTCCTGGAGACATCTAACTAGATCACAGATCTATGGATCCCTCACTGATATTTCTACATTTTGCGTTCACGTATGATAGAAATATCACTATTGGTAAGCAAAACAAGAATTTGCAAGTAATCTACTGCTCTGGACACCTAAACATGGAGCAAGACAGGTTGGTTACCCAAAAAATAGGATACCTGAAAATCATCATCATTTAGGTTTTACCTTATAACAAAGATTCTTAAGTCGACATCCTGAAAAACGTTAGCTATCACTGCAG
This sequence comes from Ascarosepion bandense, assembly GCA_037127315.1. Lineage (NCBI taxonomy): Eukaryota > Metazoa > Mollusca > Cephalopoda > Sepiida > Sepiidae > Ascarosepion > Ascarosepion bandense. The sequence continues at coordinate 13,383 of JBBBDQ010029053.1, read as the reverse complement.
ACACCATTACCAAATCTATAGCTCCCCTACATCATCTACAAAATGCTGCTGAAGATGTTGAAGCCTGTCAACGCTTCTAAAACTGAATTCATTAACATAAACCATCAAGTCTCAATACAAACTGTCTCAGATGAATCAATAAAATCTGTTAAACATAAACTTATTTATAAATGGAACTTTGTGTCTGTGTGTGTGTCCGTTACCTATAGACTCCGAAACGGCTGAACAGATTTTCTTGAAAATTTACACAATTGTACTGTAAGCGTCTGCGAGTGTTCTTAGCTAGATTTTGTGTCAAAGTACCCCCGATAAATATCGATAATCGAAAAAATCGGGTTATAGAAGGAGTGGTCCTATTTTAATCAAATTTGATACACTCATAGACAAAGACATAAAAACGATATTCAGAAGTTTCAGAATTGCGGTTCTTACAATAGTGCAGAAAATCGATAATACATATATATATAAAAGGCAAGATGTTTGTGTATGTTTCTGTTTATCTGTCTGTATGTCCTTTATACAAATCCACAATTTTTATCCGATTCTCACCAAACTTCACACAAATATTTTTTAGGCTAAGTCTGAGCTCCAGGACCATGGATTAGTTTTAAAGCTTTCGTTACACCCGAGCAACGCCGGGTTATACTGCTAGTCTTTTATATATCTAGGAAACGAAATAAATTTTGCTGAAAAGAAAGTGAACATTCGAATAGCTAAAGCCCGAACCGCTTTGAATAAAATGGATGTAATCTGGTATTCAAGACAGCCTTAAACAGAGATACTTCCTAGTTAATGTAGAGACAGTGTCAATGTGTGGGGCTACTACTTGGACATTAAATAAAATCTTAAGGTAAAAAATAAGATTCCTGATAACCATCATCATATAGGTTTTACTTTATCACCAATTGAGCAGTGGGGATAAAGAAGCGGTGAGTTGAGAAAGAGGAACATGTTACAGAAGAATCAAAGAATGAGTAAGAACAGGATGCGAATACAGGTGTGAAGAGGGCTGCATGAGATTGGGGTGTAAAGGGTGAATAACCTGACTCAAGGGTTATCATGGAAAAGATGCAAGTCTAGAATAGACTTACACTCGGATGCTGAGAGCAATATTTAACATCTCTCGGAGGCAACATGAAACTAAATCACAGATCTATGGATCCGTCACTGATATTTCTACAATATTACGCGAAGGATTCTGTCAGCGAGCAAAAGAGACTGGTGAGTGATTTACTGTTTGGAACACCTAGTCATGGAGCAAGACGGATTGATCGCCCAAAAGCCTACATTGACCAGCTAGGTTAATGACACAGAATACCACCCTTATGATCCGCCAATATTTATACAAGACCGTGATAGTTGTCGTGGTAGATTCATGAATGTCGGACCTAGCTCGACCGAATAATATAAAAGATAAAAATACAAGAAAATAACCATTATTAAATTTTCCAAGTCAAAATTAGGACGAGTATTGGAAACTGGAAATTCATCGACGCTAGAAGATATAGCATATAAAAACCGAATTTTTTTTTTTTTTTTTATAAGCGTTTCACCCCGAGCAAGGCATGTCACTGCCACTACTGTGCAGGGGGCTACGTAGAGTGGAGAAAGGCTGATTAAATATAGGAAATGACAGAGGGTGGGTGATAGGCGGGTAAGGATACCGAGAATGAGGGTTGGGTAGATGAGAGTGTTATGAGAATAGTTGGGAGTTAGTGTGATAGGAGGTGTCTATTGACCCTACATTTAAACACCTGGAGATTGTAACTGTCGGGAAAGCAGACTTGTGGAAGGGAGTTCCACAGGCGGGAAGCGCGAGAAAAGAAGCTGTTGGAGTAGAATTTACGGTTACATCTTATTTGTTTAATTGTAAAAGGGTGGGACCTACGATAAGCCGTAAAAAATCTCAGCAGTCAATAAACCAATCGTAGCTTTCGTTACATGTGAAGTAAACATCATAACACGACCGTATACAGATTATAACAACTTAAACGGTTAAAATAAAAAAAAAATCACTCAGACGTATTTTTGCAGAAGCAGAATTCATTTTGAAAAGCCTCGGGCAGAGGTCTAAGATGGCCGCTGTTTTAATTAGGAAATGCTTCGCCTCGTATCTTGTTTGTACAACTTTCATTATGTTGTGCTCAGCGACGGCGCGAATTTCTTTTCAAAGGCGGAAAATTGATTAAAAACAGAAGACAATCAATCAAATTCGTGACTTCTTCCCACTCATGTTTGATACGTTGTTATGCGACTTGTCTCTGCCAACAAAGCAATAATTTTGTTCAGGTGAAAAACAGTTTTTAAAACTTATTAATAATTCATTTTTTGTTGCTACTCACTACCTTCTTTCTATCTATCAATGTTTTAAATTGTTTCATAAGTCAGGATTTACTGATTAAACATCGTTCATTGCGACCCAAGGTGAAACATCTATTAGATAGAATAATAACCGAAACTCCAGAAAAAACTGGATATTTCCCCAAATTTAGCACCACTGAATTTAATATTCAGAAAATAGATACAGAGGAAGAGAGGCAGAGGAAAACAATGCAATACAGTTGGGCTTGAGAAAATGGATGGCGGAGCTGGGTTTGGGAAATATACCAAGAGGAAAAATATGAAGAGTGACAAAGGACAGAGGCTAGTGGAAGTCCATGCTTGACTACATCATGAGGAGACAGGGTACAAGAAGAAGAAAAAGATGAAAAAGATTTGTTGGTTTTGTTTTTATGGCATATCAATCTCGGCGGGTCATTTAATGCCAACTAAATTTTTATTTATTTATTACTGGTAATACCTTTTTCTTTCAACAATTTATTGTTGTTTTGATAAAAGTTTTGTGTCTAGTAATACTTTTTTTTCTTTTTCGAGTATCAAGATTCATTGGAACTTGTTTTTTTTAATTCAGTGTCCCTAAGTCCTACCCTTGTTATTTAACCCATAACTGGAGGGAAGGGACGGATTAATATTTTTCCCAAGGGTATCAGTGCTTAAGTGAATGCAGGGTATTCAACAGGAATTCGAACACGGCTCATCGATTTCTCTTTTCGAACAGATATCCACTGCACCACAACGCACATCCGTCACTAAACGTTTACAGCAACTGGTATTCCCAAGCGGTCACCCATCTAAGTATTGACCAGGCTCAACGTTGCTTAACTTCAGTGATCAAGCGAGAACCGGTGTAGTTAACGCGATAGGCCGTAAGCCTAGGAGAGAAACAAGATAGATATTAGAATTGGGTTTTTTTAGTAGAATGCTTTTTTTTATTAATCCGAAAGATTTTTACCACTTCACACGTTATTCTCCTTGTGTACGTTTGAATACAAACAGGGTGGAATACAAACAGGGTGGAAATCTTCGAGAGATGATTGCGAGATATCCTGTGAAATCAATTATTGTTCTTTCATGTTGCAATTTGGTACTCTCACTCCAAAACCCAAAAATCACTAGATGATACTAACTCATATATAACCAACTACTATATTCACTACGCCGCCGCCCCGAACGACTTTAGTGGTGTATTTTTGGAGCCTTTTATATTCAGTGTCAGGTGGATTTTGACAACTAGATTATGTTAGTGGGTTCGTGCCACTTGTCATGATTTGTATTTAGTTCTGAGATGAGTAATTTTCAATAATCTTGAAATTATTTCGAACTTTTGTTCTAATCTTGGTTGATATAGGTGTTATAATAAACACAACGTTTCGACTGAGTACCCTCTGATCAACATCAGGTGTCACTAGATTGGCTGATGTGGATTATCTCGTAGATGATTGCAAAATATCCTGTGAAATCAGTCAGTGTTTTTTCATGCTGGAATTTGTTACTCACTCTACTAAGTCATCTCGGAAATAAGTACCAATTATGACAAGTGACAAGAACCCACTAACATAATCCAGTTGTCAAAATCTACCTGACGCTTAATATAAAATGCTCCAAAAAGACACCGCTAACGCTCATCGGGACGATGGCGTAGTGGATATAGTTGGTTATGCATGTTTTAGTATCAGCTACTGGTTATGATTTCGATCCTTGAACTCGGTAGTGAGAGTACCCAATTCAAACATGAACACATTAGAAAGTACATTTTTGTTTCGCACAGATCTGGATAATACAATTTGGCTAATTTTGACTAATTTATTCACTTATTTTAATTTCCTGTTATGCGTTTTAACATTCATGGTGTTTATATATATATATATATATATATATATATATATATATATATATATATAATATAAATTTCGAAGTTCAAAACCATTGTATGATCATTTCAACATGAAATCCCTAAGAGCGATTTCACATTTCATCGGCAAATTTTATACTCAAAATAAAACAAGATATTACCGGCGGAAGTTCAAAAATTTACGTCACAGAAAAACTAGATAGATGGGATTGAAGTAAATAGCAATCAATGTCTATTTTTAGATTTTGGAGAACATTACTTTTAGATTGAGTTGTAAGTGAAAAATTTTAAAAATTGGCTTTGTCTCGCTCTAAAAAAGAAGAAGGGGATGTAAAGGAAGAAATAAGAAATGGTGTTTGACAGGGAAGTGAGCTAAACAAAATGGAAAGGAAAGGAAAGAAAAAGGGAAAAGAAAAGAAAGAAAAAATAAAGAAAATAAAAATTTCATTTCGGTAGAGACGCTAGGGACGTATTAACAAAACTAGCGTTTTTAAATGGAATGAAGTTATTAGAAAAAAGATTTTTAGAAAAAAAAATTATTTGGGAGAAAAAAGCTGACATATAATTTATTTAAATTTAATTAAATTAATTTAATTAATTATAAACCTAGATTTAAATTAAAAATTAAATTTAAAAATTTATTAATTTTTTTTTTTAATTTTTAGGTGCGGGGAGAAAAATATATACAAATATGCAGGAAAAATTAGGGTTTAAGTTAGTCTAAGTATCCTTACTTCTTAAAAGGTCGATATTAATAGGAGAAAGGAAGAAGAAGGTAGAGGGGTTCAAATTTGCTATTTAAAAATTTAATTAATTAATCAATGAATCAAAAGCAATTTAATTTATACTTTCTCTCCTAAAAACAGAATTTAGAACTTAAATTTTAAATGTTCACAAATTTCACCTCATGGCGGTACTTACTAATGAATTCTTTTCTTAAAATCAAGAGTAGGTACTTGTTTGGGTATTTTAATATTAGTATTGTTTTTGCAGACACAGATCGCACCTATCACGAAAATTCCTCGGAATTCGGGCTGAACCTATCATTTTCCAACTAATTAGAGGGTCCAGCCCTTCTTCCTTCATTTTCCAGAATCTCGTGAAAGGGCTGTCTGGTATTTCTGACCCGGGTTCGAAAAAGAATACCTGTGATTGTAATACCTTTGCTTAAAGAGTCCCGCGGACATACCAATATAAGTCCGGTAATTTTTCTTGTTGCTGGATGGTGAAATGTGAGCTTCATAATTTACCTGAGTGGATTTACATTTGCCCTCCACCGGGCAGATATCCACGGAGCATTGCATTCATTTAAAATTCCGGACCCAGAGTCGATATTACATAAATTCTTTAGAATTTGCCTATTGTGAAAACTAATAACGTTGTCCATATTTGGGGCACAAGAGTAGCTAATTTTTAGAGTGTTCCTATTAATTTTTTTTTCGTAGAGAATTGTTGCTTTTAAAATGTTTGTCTACTAATCTGAGAAAATATTTACCTATATTGATATTTGTTAGTTTGCAGTATGGAGGGTTAAACCAAATTATCTTTCTTTTTCTACAATTATTTTTATTTTTTGTATTAGATGGGCGGATCTAGTAGGAATATATATTTTAGACATATTAAGTAGATTTTTAGACCAAAAAGAAATAAGTTTATATCGGGATGATGGATTAATGTTTATCCCCAATTCCAATGGATTCTATACGAATAGAATTCACAAAATTTAGAGCCCTAAATTATCTCGGTTTTAAGGTTGAAGTGACTTCCAATCTTAAGATTGTAAACTACCTAGATATTAACCTTAATTTAAACTATGGATCCCACCAGCCTTATCTCAAAGAAAATAGTTTACCTACTTACATTAATATTTCATCCAATCACCCCAAAAATATTTTAAAACAGATACCAAATATCGTAAATAATAGGATTAACCGTATATTATCAAACATCAAAACTTTCAATAAAAGTAAAGACATGTACAACAAGGCCCTTCAAAAAAGCCGATTTAAGAACAAATTAACATATATAAAACCAACAATAGACCCCGAACCATCTATTTGTTAACACGTCCCTAGTGTCTCTACGGAGATGAAATTTTTCCTTTCTTTATTTTCTTTCTTTTCTTTATTTTTTCTTTTCTTTTACCTTTTTCTTTCCTTTCCTTTCCATTCTGTTTAGCCCACTTCCCTGTCAAACACCATTTCTTATTTCTTACTTCACTTGTCCTTCCTCTTTTTTAGAGCGAGATAAAGCCAAATTTTAAAATTTTTCACTTACAACTCAATCTAAAATTAATGTTGTCCAAAATCTAAAAATAGACATTAATCGCTATCTACTTCAATCCCACCTATCTAGTTTTTTCTGTGACGTAAATTTTTGAAATTCTGCCGGTAATATCTTGTTTTATTTTGAGTATAAATGTTGCCGATGAAATGTGAAATCGCTCTTAGGTATTTCATGTTGAAATGATCATACAATGGTTTTGAACTTCGAAATTTGCTTTATTCTGTAATTGGCTCTGTGATTTAAATATTAATTACATTGAGCCCTCCACCTGGATCATTTTTAATATTAAAAGATTAATGATAAATAGGATTGGATCTTTGGTATTTACCTTCCTGCTTTTCCTTTTGGATTAGAGTTTTTATATTTTTTTTTAAATATATATATATATATATATATATTCATTCAATTTTTTCCTACGACTTGTCAACACTGCAGTTATTTGAATATAACGAATCCTACTGGAATTTGAACTCGGCCCTCCGATTAACGATTATGAGTCATTATCTATTCCCCCGCTCGCCCGTTCAAGCTTACAGTGCCTGGTATTCTTAATATTCCAAAATGGTTTTCCCAAAATATATTTACAGCAAGCAAACGTTTGGGAGGTTTTACGAGGTTTTCGAGTTCATGGGCCAGGGTTCTGTTGTCCTCGGCATATTGATGCGATGTAACTCGTACGTTTGTTGTTCGAACTATGTTGAAGAGGCCGCCATTAAATGCAGTATTGAAGGCCGACTTTTGGGTTGTCATTTGAACCATTGCTGCCAAGAGGATGATAGTAGCAGATACGCATCCATATTTCACCTTATACTGGAGAAAGCGTTGTGGTGCAGTGAATATCGGCTCAGAACGAGAAATCGGAGGGTCGAGTTCGAATTCCAGTTGAATTCCTTGCATTCAGTTACGCGCAAATACCCTTGGAAAATGTATCAATCAGTCTCTTTTCTTCTAGTTATGGGTTAAATAACAGGACAGATTGGGTTCTATAGCATTGGCTGGCAACCAGTCTACCGCAGAGAGTAATTGCAGTCTACTGCGAGAAAATCTTATTCCCAGTTTGACATGACAAGACAAGATCGTCCAAGCGTGCATCACGTATGGCAATTAAGTAACTAACTGAATGGAGAAAGAGTCCGAAAAACCTGTTCGATATTTGATACGGCCCATCATTCTCTGGGTCAGAGCTCGGATGAACACCGTAAATATCTCAAAGTAAAGAGCGTGGTACATGGCTGGTCTCGGGACACTGTAAAACACTTTTATCTGGCTTTAAATAAAAAGTGTTGATAAGTCATAGAAAAGAAATTTATCTATCTCTTTTTTCCTTCTATTTCTCACCAAAACCAAACGGCGTCTCTGATGTGTTTTTCTGTTGTACACGACTGCTGGATCTGGACAAATAACGAGGAATGTGTATATATAGAAATATAATCTTATATTTTTATTCTTCATCGGTGACGCTTGTGTAGGACAGGAGGGTAGCCGGAAAGACTTGCACACACGTGAAGCCGTCGTGAATCGGAAGCTATTGAAAGTTCACTGTCTTCAGATCAAACTTCTAGACTTTATATAGGCTTACAACTCCCACGCATTTTGGTCCTGAGTATGACGGTAAACTGCATCCGGCAGCAGGCCTCTGATTGGGAGATTTTGAGGAGCATGGATCCACCTCTTAATTGCTGTTGTTCTCAGGTCCACCCTGACCCAGAGTGGTAGTATCTGCCTGGATCCCAGCTATGAGCAAATAGTTAACCCCCAAACTGGGGTCAAAACACTGTGAAAGTATAGAAATACGCTTTTATAGAAGTATATACATTTTTGAAGGAAAAATATTACCAGCAATATATATATTTTTAGGAGAAATTATTACCATCACAGATTTTTTAATAAAAAAAAAACTAGTTACAAAAACGTTTTTGAATACAAAACAAGAAGACATCTTCAGTTCTCTAAAATAAAGAAGAATAAAAACAAAAAAAATTAATTAAATTCCAAATGAATCAACCTTCTCACTATAACCGAGTATTAAAAATACCTTAAAACCGCACTTTTTTATATTAAATAACCCACAGAGGTGTTAATATGCCGTTAAACAAAACTCAAACTCAAACTCAAACCCACGCATTTTTGGTTTGTCACTTTGCTGACTTATATACGGCCGGATGTATTTGTCAGTCACACCCGGCGGTCAATTGCTTTTCAAGTCGGTTTTCGATTTTTCGTTGCACTTTGACATCTTCTACGGCTGGACATACCTATCAATTACCCTTGTTCTTTATTTAACCCATCCGCGGCCGGATCTACCCGTCAATTACCACTGCTATTCAGGGTAATATATTACATTTTGTCTTTCCTCGCGATCAGAACAGAACAGTCCATTATTGACATGGAATTGACAGGGCGTAATACACGCGCTAAAAAACAACAAAACATCGCCAAATGATGATATATATTCCAAAGAATCGAAAGGGAAAACAAACATAAGATTAATTTTAATAGAATTGTTCACTGAAGTTTGATAACAGGAAAAACAATTTAAACTAAAAACGAAAAAATGTCAGAGCTGTTGCAGAGAACAAATAACTTTTTTTCTTATTTAAATAAATTAAAAACAACTTTAAATTAAATTTAAAGTTTTGAAGATCTATGTTCAATTCTCAAATAAAACTAATTTTTATTGTTGAAATGTATTCGTAATTAAATTCTGTCAATCCTGTTTTTATTCTTTCGTAATCCAGTTATCGTCTTGGAGCGAATATCTCGGAATAAACAATAACCTTTATAATTCCACGCAAGTTTATTATGATCTTGAGAGCAGGATACTAAAGTATATTTTCAAAAATGAATGGCAAGACACAGAACAGGATTGATTTCTTCTTAGACTCGCCAATAAGTGACAGGTCACCGGAAGCAGAAAATTATTTTTTGAAAAAAAATTCAAAAACGCCATAACCCTAGGCATGGGGAGTGGAGCGATAATAGTCTTGTCCCGTAGATTAAATGAAGTTTTCGAAATTTAATGAAAATCCCCGGACCAACTGAAACCTGAAGAAGACTGAAGAGCACAACAGATGGAACGATGGGATAATAACAAAAAATACACGGATATTAGTCCCAGATTATATAATGCAAAGTTGATAGTAGAGAATTGTTATTCTATTAATAATACGAATTGGCAGGACGTAAATTGTCGTCTCAATGACGCAAAATCTAAACTTATTTATGAATGGAACCTCTGATAAATATCGATAATCGAAAAATCAAGTTATAGAAGGAGTGGTCCGATTTTAATCAAATTTGATACACTCATAGACAAAGACACAAGAAACGATATTCAGAAGTTTCAAGGTTGCAGTTCTTACAGTAGTGCAGAAAATAGATAATATATATATATATATATATATATATATATATATATATATATATAAAAGGCAAGATGTGTGTGTGTCTGTTTATCTACCTATATGTCTGTATTTTTTTCAGCCCTTTTATTTTATTTTTGCTTCGGGTTTTGCTCTAAGTAGATATAATTGTAGTTCTTAGTCTCAGTCAGAATACCATTTACTCAGAGAACTTATGTAGCCTTCAAATTTAAGTTTACGACGAAAAAAAATAATTTGATATCGATATAAGTAATTCAAAATTTGACTTACATCCATTCATTTTTCTTTCAGTCTACGGTTTCGCTTTAACTGGAAACAACTATTTGCTTTTTAGTCTTTCGTGCCAACGTCCAAAGAGTCTGAGCTCCAGGACCATGGATTAGTTTAAAAGCTTTCATTACACCCGAGCAACGACGGGCTATACTGCTAGTTTACCATAAGTACATACAAATATCTTGAAATACTAAACAGTAAATGTATATAATAAAATCGCAATTGACTTCAAACACGACCTCAGACAACTTCGGAATCCCTTAAAACTCTTCAGAAAGGTCTCCTTGTTTAAGTTGGTGAATGCTACCATAATCCATGCCTTCAGTTCAAGGAGTTTGTTGGTCTCTCGCTCAAATGCGTCCCACATATAATAAAGTGGTTGATGTCTAGATAGTTAAGTGGCCAGATGTAAAGGGTTATGTGGTTGCAGATATTGTCTGACTGCCATGACTGTGTTGTGTGGCATGGTGAATAGTCTTATGGTCATAAATAGTGTGTTACAGTAGTTACCCTCAAGGCTGTACTACTTTCTCAAGGCACTTGATGTACGCCTTCCTGTTCAGTCTGAGGACCTGTGGGAAGATGAATGGAGGCAAAACGTCACCATCCCGATTGCTCACTCCAAAATCGATGATGTTAACAGGATATATAAACCAACTCTTTCCTAATTCTCTGCACTGATCCGAGTTTGATACCCAAAACTCTGAAATGTTTGTATTGGAGCTTCTGGCGGGAATGCCAAGCAGTACAGCATGCAGTTTCCAAATTTCTAATGGAGTGAATTGCATCGTGGTGCTTTATTCTCGGAGATGGTCCAAAACGTGTTCTTCTATAGTGTGCAGTCGATAACTCCTGGGACATGCAATAATGGAAAAAGGGCTTGGAGAACCTGATACTGACAGGCCATTTAGAAGGAAAAAGAGACAGATGAAGGCAGTGGATAACATATTTGCAGGGCCTGATCAGGTGGATGACGGAACGGGGGTTGCGAGGTGTAACAGGAGCAAACATACTAAGAGCCACAAGGGATAGGAAGACGTGGAGAACCATGATCGCCTAAGTCCTGAAGGGATAGGGCACATAGAAGAAGTAGGCGGGAATACTACGACCCTTAGACTACATGTGGCTCGTTTGCCTTTCTAAACTGCACTCCTAATTTCATGAGGAAAATAACGTTTATTAAAATGTTTTTCCCTTTCGTTTTCCTGTGTTCACAGACACACAATCATGCATAAACGAATACATAAACAAGGATTAAGTATATTGCTTATTGAATAAGAGGGGGCCCGAATGACGGAATTTTAATTTGTATCGATGCAGACACGGAAAGGAAATTACAAGACCTCCTGCAGAGGGTAGCGGTGGAGAGCGAAAAAACAGGACTACAAATAAACTTTAAGAAAACAATGCATACTCATCAGCAAAAAGAGCAACCCAAAATGCCAAATACAGGTGGAGAATCAAGCAAGTACAAAAATTTAAATACCTAGGAACTGTTCTAACAGGAGAAGGAAGGTGCGACACAGAGATCCGAAGGCGAATATGCAAAGGACGCGTTCCAGAAGCTGAGTAAAGTACTAGGACACAGGAAAATTCCACTAGGAACAAAGAAGCGAGTGCTAGATAGCTATGTAATGTCAGTTCTTCAATACGGCAGTGAATGCTGGACAATTTCATCGAAAATGAGGAAAAAACTTGAAGCAGCGGAAATGTGGTTCTACAGAAGGATGCTGTGGATATCGTGGACTGAGCATACCAGCAACGATTAAGTGTTGGAAAGAATGGCAACGAAAAGGAAATTAATAGTGAGCATCAGAAAGAGACAACTGAAGTTCCTGGGACATGCAATGAGGAAGGAGAGCCTGGAAAACCTGATACTGACTGGACAGATAGAAGGAAGGAGAGACAGAGGAAGGCAGCGGATAACATATTTGCAGGGTCTGATCAGGTGGATGACGGAACGGGGGTTGCCAGGAGCAACAGGAGCACACATACTAAGAGCCACAAGGGATAGGGAGACGTGGAGATCCATGATCGCCTACGTCCTGAAGGGACAGGGCACATAGAAGAAGAAGGTTATTATATCCCTGACGAATGAAAACATCATAACCGTATCCTCACAAAGCTTCGAAGTTGGGATGAATCTGCACACGTAAAGAGACAAACTCTTTCAAAATTTCGGTACATTAAGGCGTTTTATATTAACTGGTTTTCCAACGTTTTTTCGAACGCATAACACAAACATTCAGAACGCTTAACTGAAAATTTAAAAAAAGAAATGAGCTCGTCAGAATTGTAAATCTTTTCATCCAGGTTTGTATGATACTAAAATATATTTTTTGAGATGTTTACATCTACATATTACTTCTGACCTTTCATTTAGCAACCATGTTCGTTCTGGAAATGAAACTATGGCTAACTTCTCTTTATGGCATAATCTGCAGACATAACCACCGTTTCGTAACTGGCTGAATTCTAAATGACATTAACTGCTGGGGATCACCCCTTTATTATAGAATAAATGGATTCGTCTAAGGTGTACAAATAATCCTGCTATACAGAGAGGAGGAGTGGTAAAGCAGTTGGCATTTGCCTCTGCTGTTACGACTATGACACTGTCAGCTCTCTACCTTCGAGCAGAGAGCACTAACCCAGTCGTGGTTCCGCCGAAGAGTAGAAGCACGACTGCGGAAAAATAGACAGGTGTTTTTTGGCCGGGCCATATAGCCACTTATAACTGACTATGTGTCACATGTTGCCGTTAGTTGGAAGGACAAGTAAATATAGTGATAAAGCAGTTGTAAAAGAGTCGTAAATAGTTCAGTTGAGTAGTTGGACCGCCGCTTAGTTGGTCAGCAAGAATATAGACTTATTACCCGGACTTACTTATCTACAAGATTGTATGTATTTGCTTCTTACTAACAGTATTCCTAGTATTCCTGAATCTACTAACCCATGTTCCAGGTTGTATATATTTTGTTCAATAAACTTACATTTTATCTCTCCATATCTGTTTTTGTTATTATTATTTTGTGCGGTTTCTAAATAAGAATCCACAACAATTACTAAACTACTTAAAAGCTCTAAACTATATATGTATTGAGTACTTTTTAATACAACTGTGTACTGGTCTAAGTTAATTCCTACTCATAGCTGGTTAATATATATATAGATTGTAATGCTGTATCAAATATTGGCCCATATGAAACATTAAGTTGCGTGCAGCTGTTAGATAAGTAACATACATAC
>JBBBDQ010029052.1:327500-332458 GCA_037127315.1 Ascarosepion bandense | reverse complement strand
TGGGAACAACTATAGTATATTAACGAAGTAAATCCTCCATGGAAAGTTATTCTCTGGTAAGCGTCAACTAATAAGCCGAAAAGCGGTACAAAAACTATGCAACGAAACTCAACATATCTAGATCTCTTGAGCAAAGGCATTTGGATATATATTGGCGGAGTACGCGAGTACGTGTTTTAGTACGCAAGGCTGTGGCAACACCGAAATGTTTGGGAACAACTATAGTATATTAACGAAGTAAATCCTCCATGGAAAGTTATTCTCTGGTAAGCGTCAACTAATAAGCGGAAAAGCGGTACAAAAACTATGCAACGAAACTCAACATATCTAGATCTCTTGAGCAAAGGCACCAAAATGCCAGAAGGGACGACGGAAACACGGAGAACATTTTTCACTGATAGTCATCTCCGTGTCAAACCTGTTCAATGTCTAGTCAGGTTTTTCTCACCAGAGCAGGTCTTGTTAACCAATGTTAAAATGGAGAAGTGTTGCGTTCTATATCATCCCTGGTTTCTGTCTTTTAAACCGAAATGCCTCTTCATAGACTGTATCAACAGAAGACGGTTAAACGGTTTGTTATACAAGAAAGACGGATACAGTATCTATTCTAGTAAGCAGCGTTAAGAAGAAATTCAGCATATTTACTTGTTGGCTTAGCATTTCGCCGCGTACGGCCTAAGCAAGCAAAGCAATCTGGGTGCTGGAAACGTTTTGATGCTCCAAAATTCTTATGCTATTTCGGATCTACAATTTTAGAGTAAGACAATCCACCACCGTCAAAATTTTACGCTCACGTGTCATTCTGACCAATCGGTAGATCCAGCCTCCGCATTTTGAAACACAGGCGATATTACCTGAAATTAACGAGCATCTAAAAGTGACATGCACTGTGCGTGTATTTACGTCTAAATCATAAGATGCTAGTTTGAATATATAACTTTGTATTGTTTTTTGTTTTTGCCTTCGAAATAGAGATAGTAAGGAAGCTGTACATCGCATTCATCTATTTGTTGCCGAAACAAATGTAATTTTATGAAGAAATTAGAAAGTTCTTGAAATAGTTAAACAACGGTTAATTTAGGGAAGTGGCCATGCTCGAAATCGATTAGGTCAGTCACACACACACACACACACACACACAAACATATATATATATATATATATATATATATATATATATATATATAAACTTTGTGTGTGTGTGTGTGCGTGTGTGTGTCTGTTACCTATAGACTCCGAAACGACTGAACCGATTTCCTTGAAAATTTACACAGTTGTACTATAAGTGTCTGCTAGTGTTCTTAGCTAGGTTTTGTGTCGAGGTACCCCTGTAAAATAACGAGGATCGAAAAAATCGTGTTATCGAAGGAGTCGCCCGATTTTAATCAAATTTTATACAGTCATAGACAAAGACATAAGAAACAACATTCAGAAGTTTCAAGGATGCAGTTCTTACAATAGTGCAGAAAATCAATGATATATATATATATATATATATATATATAAGGCAAGATGTTTGTGTGTGTGTCTGTTTATCTGCCCGTATGTCTGTATTTTTTCAGACCTTTTATTTTAGTTTTTGCTTCTGGTATAGCTCTACGTATGTATAACTGTAGTTCTTAGTCTCAGCCATGATACCATTTACTCAGAAGACTTATTTAGCCTTCATAATTATTTGATATCGATACCAGGAAATCAAAGTTCGACGTACAACTATTCATTTTTCTTTCACTCTACGGTTTCATTTTAACTGGAAACAACAATTGCTTTTTAGTCTTTCGCGCCAACGTCCAAAGAGACTGAGATCCAGGACCATGGATTAGTTTTAAAGCATTCATTACACCCGAGCAACGCCGGTCTATACTGCAATACATTTATATATATATATATATATATATATATATATATATTATAAGTATGTCGGTTTTAAATTTTGTATGTTGGATGTATGTTGAATTTTGAAGGGAGTATTTCTTTTAGGAAAAGAAATGCATACAAAAAGTCCGGGATGAATGTAAAAGAACTTTTTGTCTAAATAAGCTATTTTCACTTTTAATAAATGCAGCATTCTTTAAAGTTGTGGTTGAACCTAGTGATCTTATATAAATTTAACTCTTAAACTTATGATCACAATAACACTCATAACTTTATTTCTATAAATGTGCATTTAGCACTCTATCATGTGTAGCTACTCCGGCATATACGCATCGCTCATTCGATAATGAATTGGAACACTCTATCCATTGGGCGTGTTTATACGCGCTAAAAAGCCTGCCTTCTTCCATAGGACGCTCGTAGCCTAGGGGTAGAATCGCCGACGGACGCCGATCCTGTCGGCTTTCGATCCTGGGTTAGGAAGCCAACGGAGTCTAAGCCGTACTGATGAGCTGTGATACAGCGAAACAGATCTGTCTGCGGATGACTATAGTATATATATACATATATATATATATATATATATATATATATATATATATATAAAGAATACCTTACGATCCGTTTAGGTGAAAGCTAGGTAAGTTGTCTGGCTCTCTAGGTTTTCTTTATTAATTCCGCTGTACCTAAGTACTGAGGGCTTTTTAGTTAGTTGATTGCTCGCGTCGGGGCTTTTTCTTTGAGCTATGGGCTGACTCGGTCTGAGCTCTTTTGAATGATGTTCATGTACTTAGCTCTTTCTTTTTTAAAACCATTTTTCCCTTCTTCGCAGATACATGTAAAGTTTTTCGACACGAGTATAGTTATTATCTCTTTTATACATACATACATATATATATATATATATATATATATATATATATATATATATATATATATACGTAAAAAAATCACAAGATCGCCAAAACCTACCGCGGTTTCACACAACGGCTCGTCAGGGCAAAGGCAAACCAAGGACTAATCAAATAAATAGACACCACCAAACAAAGACTAATAGACCAGCCTACCCGACGGGGGAGGGGGAGGTTAAAAAAAAACAAAAAAAAAAACAAAGAAAAAATAGCCAAAGACTCTAAGCAAGAAATTTAGCTTTATGGAATCTACACCTATTCAATATTTCAGTTTTGGCATTAATAATGTTGTGAGCAGGTTCGAATATATATCACATTAAATTTGCAAATTATTTAACGTGGCATGTCTAAAAGAAAATCTGCTGATTAAATACACAAATTTTAATATATTATCTCTCTCTCTCTCTCTCTCTCTCTCTATATATATATATATATATATATATATATATATTATCTATCTATAAATGCTTTAAATTGTTTTGTTGATTAAGCAGGCTAAAAAATCTTACTGAACCATATTTATTTCTGCTTGGAACATCATTTTTATTAACACTTTTCAAGTATAGTGTATTGTTGTGGCTTGCAGATTCTCAATCCTTCGTTTTAAACTTGACGCACTCTTTCGGGTGATGAATCATTTTATGCACTATTCCGAGAGACATAACTCTCCTAGCATCTAGCTACCCAATCGTTATTTTCTTGACAATTATTCAGACGAGCTCCATTCTTTATTTCTCCCAGATCCGACCTTCGCAGCCAGGAGTTGGCATGCCGCTCACGCTGGGTTGACTCATCTGCATTTTCTTCGTATTCTATTGGTAAAGATAAAGTTCTACTCAGAACAGACTCCTTCGAGGATACTTCTCTGATCAATACAATGTTAATCTTTTCAAGCCTAAAATCAACCGTAATCTACTTTGGACATACGCAAAATATGCACTAATTTATTACTATCCTTACACTCAGAAGAAAACCTTATTCACTAACATTCTTTCTTGAGTGTCTGTTGGGTCGTGCATTGGGGGAATTTGTATAATAAATAATAATTCGGTTCGAAATTCCTAGCACCTGAAAATGGCCGGAGCGTACAACGGCCGAAACGTCTTACAAATGGCAACAAAAAATGAGAACAATAGTCCCAATAATGTAAATCTAAACTTATTTATTAACCCTCTAGGGCCATTCGTATCATATTTGATAGAGTATGAAAACAAGCCTTGAAAGAAATATTTTCCTGAAAAATTTTTTAAGAGAAATATTTTATAAATTTCAAATGTTTCCTTATAGGGAAATACTGTATCAAATATGATACGAATGGCCCTAGAGGGTTAATAGAACTTTGACTCTGTGTGTGTGTGTCTGTGTGTGTGTGTGTGCCCGTTACCTATAGACTCCGAAACGGCTGAACCAATTTTCCTGAAAATTTACACAGTTGTACTATAAGCGTCTGCGAGTGTTCTTAGCTAGGTTTTGTGTCGAGGTATTCCCCGATAAATATCGAAAATCGATAATCGAAAAAATCGGGTTATAGAAGGAGTGGTCCGATTTTAATCAAATTTGATACACTCATAGACAAAGACATAAGAAACGATATTCAGAAGTTTCAAAGTTGCAGTTCTTACAATTGTGCAGAAAATCGATAAAATAAATAAATATATATATATATATATATATATATATATATATATATATATATATAAAAGGCAAGATGTTTGTGTGTGCCTGTTTAGCTGTATGTAAGTATCCACAATTTTTATCCGATTCTCACCAAATATTCTTTAGGCTGAGTCTGAGTTCCAGGACCATGGATTAGTTTTAAAGCTTTCATTACACCCGAGCAACGCCGGGCTATACTGATAGTATTGTGAATTTTAAAATAGTTCGGTAGCAATTAATATGGATCTCGCTGCTGCAAAATATACATTGTAAAAATGCAGATTACAACAAAACGTTTTGAATGCATGAAGGGTTTTTGAGTTTCGATGATTATAAGATGCAAGTCAATGTGATAGAGAGCGGCCTGGAAAAGAAAAAACGGGGCAAGACTTACGTCTTCACAGAAGTCCGGGGAACATACTAGCGGGAAAGGTGCCAAGATTTTGCCTAATGGACTCTACTAAATTTTGACAGTAAACAGAACATTGTAAACAGACAACCCGCTGAAATACTGCA
>JBBBDQ010029052.1:267500-322500 GCA_037127315.1 Ascarosepion bandense | reverse complement strand
AGGGATCCATGAAAGAATTTCAAGGGTTTCTAAAAGATTCTAATGGTAACCGGCGTATACTCTTAATCTGTTAGATATGCTGTTTTATCCATCGTTTCAAACTTGCTTTCTTCTACTTGTAAGATGCTTCTTCCCATTGGCAGTGCAAGTCTCAACGTCATCAATAAGATGAATGAAATATCATATACAGTTGTGTCAAATGAAGTAATTTTTATGTTTTAATAGCAGGCTTTATTTATATGTTCAATACTCATCTTCGCCAAGAAGTTGAAATGTTTCTTGATGTGCAGAAAAATTATGACTTGTTGGAGATATTAAAATCAGAAAATTTTGAGTTTCGCCTTGCTTATCTTGTGGGCATTTTTGAAATCTTCAACCAGCTGAATATGAGACTCCAAGGAAAGGATTCAAATTTGCTCAGCCACTGTGACACAATACATGCATTTCTGGCCAAATTGGAGCTGTTTAAGAAGAGAATGAGTGCAGGAAAATTGATGATGTTTATGTTTTTGAATGAATAAACACCTTGTCCAAGGAAATCATAGATCACTTGTCTCAAATACATGATGAATTTCACCGTTATTTTCCTGACTTAAGCCCTCAGCATGCAGAGTTTATGATTTTTTTTATTCATACATTCGCTCGTAGGCTAAAAAATAAAGCCAGTTTTAGAAAGATAGTTTTTGTGTACAATGTTGTGGTACAGTGTATATCGGCTCGGAACGAGAAACCGGGGAGCCGATTTCGAATTCCAGTTGAATCCATTGTATTTACTTACGCGAAAATACCCTTGGGAAAGGTATTAATCCGTTTCTTCCTTCCAGTTATGGGTTAAATAACAGGACAGATTGGGTTCTATAGCCTTGGTCGGCAACCAGTCTACCGCAGAAAGCAATGGCAACCTACCGCGGGATAACCTTCTGTCCAGTCAGTCATGTCTCTTTCGAGACATGATCGCCCAAGTGTGTATCACGTATGGCACTTAACTGACTGATTGACCTACAATTATAACAACGTTAACATAACATTTTTGCTAGGTGTTTTACTTAAATAAAGGAGGGATGAATGAAATGTTTTTCGATTTTATACGAGTAAGTTTAAAGCTTAATCAACATAATAACACAGAACATTTTACATGAATATATATGTTTCTTTACAGAAAAATCTTTTATTTTTGCTGGTTTAACTTATTCCGTTGTAGAGGTCCACAAATAAATATGTGTCTGGAAAAGGGGAACGAGACAAAAAAGGTTGGGAACTCTTTATCTATGAGAAGATTGTCCAATATTTGCTGCCATATAGGAGGACAGAAGTTCTGAAAAGATTTGTCATTGGCGACTACAATCTCAACAATATAAGATACGCAGATGACACAGTGCTGATAGTAGGTCCTCCTACAGGAAGTAGCTAGGGAAAGCGGGAAGAAAAGACTAAGTATAAACTACAAGAAAACTGAATGCACGGTCATGAGCAAAAAGAGAAGCCCAAAATGCTAACTACAGGTCGGTAGGTCTGGGATACTAAAATCAAGCAATTGCAGGAATTTAAATAACTGGGAAGTATTCTGTCAGAGAACGGAAAAAGCGACACTGAGATCCTAAGTGCATGACAATGACTCATTCTAAAGCTAAGCAGTGTACTAAAAGACAGAAAATTTCGTTGGAAACAAAGAAAAGAGTACTGGACTGTACTGTGATATCTGTCCTCCTAAATGGCAGTGAATATATCCAGTAAATTAAGCCAACACCCTCCAAAAGAACACAAAAATAAAAAAAAAACATACTGACATCATTTTAATAGATACATTTACAGAAATGTCACAATAATATCTTGAATTACTAAAGAGTAAATCTAAACTTATTTATAAATGGAACTTTGTCTGTGTGTGTCCGTTACCTATAGACTCCGAAACGGCTGAACCGATTTTCTTGAAAATTTACACAGTTGTACTATAAGCGTCTGCGAGTGTTTTTAGATAGGTTTTCTGCCAGTATGTCTGTATTTTTTCAGCCCTTTTATTTTAGTTTTTGCTTCGGATTTGGCTCTAAGTAGGTATAATTGTAGTTCTTAGTCTCAGCCATTTAATCAGAGGACTTATTTAGCTTTCATAATTTAGTTTACGACGAAAAAAAACTTATTTGATATCGATTTCAGGAAATCATAATTTGACTTACATCCATTCATTTTTCTTTCAGTCTACAGTTTCGCTTTAACTTGAAACAACTATTGTTTTTAGTCTTTCGTGCCAACGTCCAAAGAGTCTGAGCTCCAGAACTATGGATTAGTTTTAAAGCTTTCATTACATCCGAGCAACGCCGGGTTATACTCCTAGTGCATATATATATATATATATATATATATATATATATATATATATATATATATATATATATAGGTGCGATTGGTAAATTGTCGTATTTACTTTATTATTTCAAATATTGTTTAGACTGAGTCTGAGCTCCAGGACCATGGATTAGTTTTAAAGCTTTCATTACATCCGAGTAACGCCGGGCTATACTGCTAGTATATATATATATATATATATAAGGTGCGATTGGTAAATTGTCGCATTTATTTTATTATTTCAAATATTGTTTAGACTGAGTCTGAGCTCCAGAACTATGGATTAGTTTTAAAGCTTTCATTACACCCGAGCAACGCCGGGCTATACTGCTAGTTTATTCATAAAATCACCATTCGATTCAATCACAGCCTCCAAATTACTTCAGAATCTCCTGAATCTTTTCTGAATGGTCTTTTTTAGTTGGTGAATTCTGTCAAAATCCTTGCTTTCTTCTTTGGCGTTACAAGGAGTTTAGTTGGTTTCTCTCTGGACTGCGGCACACACATAATAATCTAGTGTGGAGAGTTAATTGGCTAAATTTAAGGGGTGGTGTGATCGCAAATATTCTCTGACAGCCATGACAGGGTACACTTCCTTGTGTAGCATGGTGCAGAGTCCTATTGCCAGACTTAGTGTCTTCCAGTAGCCATGCATTTGATGTAGTCCTCCGTTTGTGGGCAGATGAATGAAGGCATAATTCTCACTAGTGATCACTTCAATCACCTTCGTAATCAGACTTAGACTCATCAAACTCTTTCCGAATCCTCGGCACTGACCCCAGATTGACACCCAAACACACTAAAATGTTCGTAAAAGAACTTTCGCTAAGAATACCAAGAAGAACAGCATGCCGTTTCCAAACTTCTGGCAGAGTGAATTTCTTCATGGTTCTTTCATTTCACAGACGGCGCCCAACTGACCCTACTATACTTGTCCGTCGACAAATTAAATGTAATCAACGCGCGAAATTAAAAACATAAATTTGCGACAATTTAGTCATTATATATATATATATATATATATATATATATATATATATATATATATATATATAAATTAAAAAAGGATTAATTCAATGATGTTGAATGATCATTTCGATATGAAAATCCCCACGGGGGATAACACATCACCTCCGCAACAGAAAAATCCTTTCAGAAACTGGAGAAAAATCAGTCTAATTTTCCTTTTTAAATAGATTTGCAAATAAATTAAAAAAGAAAAGAAAAAAGAAAAAGATAAAACAAAATAAAAACAAATAACCAAGAAAAGAAAAAATTGACATCGTCTGGGTTCGCAAAAATGGAAAGAGAATTGTGACTTAAAAATTAACAAACGGCCGTGTTGAATTGATGTAAGGTTAAGCAACACGGAAAAAAGGTGGGAGATAAGAGAGATAAAGAAAGGAAGGGAGGGAAAATGAAAGAAAAGAAAGAAAAAATTATATATTACAGACGCTGGACATTCAAATATATACATATATATATAAATATATATATATATATATATATATATATATATATATATATAGTATATCGAGGCAGCAAGTAATTTTCTAAACATATTCTATTAAATATAAGAGACAATGAATGTCTATTATGTTTAATCATGAGCCGTTCTAAACGTCGTATTTTTGCTTTAATTTCAGTTGAAAATAAAGACAAAAATTCTCCAACATTTGGATAATTATTTATTGGTTTTCTTCTAAGCTTTCGGCTCACATGAGCCATCTTCAGAGAGGTAGTTTAAACTGAAATATTATAAAATCCACCATCACCGACGATTTTATTTTGTGTTGACATAAAACTCCGCCTGGTAACGGCAATAGTTACCAAAAATAATAAACGCAGTTCTTAAATTTGCGATGCGGTTTTATGACGTCACACCGCGCGATAGCGCGAAATGACAATAAAACCATCTAGTCAAATGCAATGTAATATGTTATTTCCTGTTTTAAAGTTGATTTTATTGAGTGTTGGTTGTTTTGATTTGATGTACATGGCCTCCAATATCTGCAGGTTCCTCTTACTGTGTGTATGAGTAAGGATCACCGTATTGTTGACCAAAATCTGTCTGATATTACCTACATGTTTATGTTTTTCAGAGAAATGTTGTTTAATAGTACTCTGATCAGAAAGATGACATGTAAGTCTACGGGAGAGCGTGGTTGTAGTATAACCAATATATGTACTAGGTTTTTGATTAGTATCAGAGATGCAATCTCTGACTGGGCATGTAAATTGGTACACTACATTGGTTTTTTGTAAAGAATTTAGTTTAGTGCTTGTTGGGTTATTATAGACTATGAGGTCAATTGTTTTAAACTTTTTATAATATATAATGAGTTTAATTTGATTATTACTTTCGACTGGTTTAACATTTCTACGTATTATGTTTTTGAGAGTTTTTTCATCTTGTTTATAATTATTATGTATTTGGTTGCAATAGTATAAGTTAATAGTGTTATGTTTATTTTGATGTAAACCATTATTATTAATATTATCATTATTGTTAGAGCTATTGTTAATTTTGTTAAGATACATTTTAATTTGTTGATCAATAACGGAGTTAGGAAATCCATTATTGACTAGTGTTTGCTTCATGATGTGTAATTCTTTATAAAATATAGATTTGGAAGAAGATATCATTTGTGTGCGTTGAAGTAAGTTTTTTATAACAGCTAACTTATATCGTTGGGGGCATTCACTATTATAATTAAGAAGACACGAATTTATGCTAGTTGGTTTCCTATATAGAGAAGTAGTAAATTTATGTGTGCTAGAATCAATGAATACATCAAGGAATGGGAGTTTGTTATTAATATTAAGTTCTAATGTAAATTTGAGGACGGAGTGACTTTCAAATTTGTTTTTAAGATATTTAATTTGATCGATATTCTTAGCTAAAACAAAGATGTCATCTATGTATCTTACATATATAGAGGGTTTATTGTTGTCATTAATTATTTTATTTTCTAGATTTGCCATATAATAATTAGTTTCCAAGTTTACACATCTGCTAATGTGCTGGCTTATCTCTGTTGCAGACGCCTGCTAAGGTATATTTGCGTTCTTTCAACAGTACTTAAGACAACCTAAGAGTTATACCACGCGCATAAAGAAAGATGCATTTCATATCTGACATTTATGAGATGCACGATGAAGAAAAACTGCCTAGAAACGTTGACACTCAAAGGACAGACGGTGAATGCTGACAGATCAAAAGGTGAAAGCAAGTAACATTTGATATGTGCTTGTGTTAATGTATTGTTTAACAGCTTCTGGAAAGAATAGTAACGATCAAACATAGTATAGAGCTAGAAAGAATAGTCGTGGAGAGCCATAATCGTACACGTCCAGAAGACACATGACATATAAAAATAGAAAAATGAAGAGTGGACATTTTTGAGAGTGAGCACACAATCAAGCGGGAAAACGTCAGTTAAGTTTAATGGGACGATCATGTCTCGAAAGAGACACGACTGACTGTACAGAAGTTTATCCCGCAGTATTTTGCTATTAATTTCTGTGGTAGACTGGTTGACAGCCAAGGCTATAGAACACAATCTTTCCTGTTGTTTAACCCATAACTGGAAGGAAGAGCCGGATTAATAATTTTCCCAAGTTTATTTGCGCGTAATTGAATACAAGCAATTCAACTGGAATTCGAACTCGGATTATCGATTTCTCGTTTCGAAACGAGATCCACTGCACCACAATACCCATCCCAGCGTGAACAAGCGTACTAGCATTTTTTTCAATGCTAGTACGCTCCACACCTCGGTCAAGATGACTTGTGATTTTGTGATTGCAGAATCGACAGCTCGAGAAATGTTTAGTCTACGCCATTTTTCTCACAAGTTTTGATTCAAATTGTGGAATCGTTTTCAGCAACTTACTTTACACACACACACACACACACACACACACACACACACACACACACACAGACAGACGTGTTTTAATCTGTCATTTTTCAATTGAAACGTTATTATTGTTGAATCACGTATTTGAAAAAGGCACCAATTTTTATTTTTACCTGAATCAGTGTGTATAATGACTATCAGTCTGCAAGGACGAGAAATATTACTAAACAGAACATTTCGTTTATTGTTATAATTTTTCTCGAATACACAGGCCGATATACACCAAACACACTGATTAAATTAAAAATAGAATTCCGCGTCTATTTCAAACACGAGTATACACTATAACAACGTTTGAATTATATATATGTACAAGATGGTATCGGGATTTTGTCAGCCCGAACTACGTTCTAAAATCAAATGGTTAGTCATGGATATATTCCAATGTTTGCAAGATTGTTTTACTACTGTATTTTCAGTAATACACCCGTGTATGTGTGTGTGTCTGCGTATGTCTCTACCTCTCTGTATCTGTGAGTATGTCTCCCTGTGTCTCTGTGTTTCTGTATGTGTTTCTCTGTGCGTAATTGACTCTGTGTCTGTATGTGGCTCTCTCTATCTGTGCTTCTCTCTGTCTGTCCCTGTTTCTCTGTCTTTCTTTCTCTTTCTGTGCGAGTGTGTGTGTGTGTGTGTGTGTGTGTGTGTGTAAGTGTTGGGAGTTGTCTTAAACCCGTCTCACAAGTTGACTCAAAACGTCTGAGTGAAATTCGGTAGGTTGAACATTTTTAAAGTTCTTTATCTATCTATCTATCTATCTATCTATCTATCTATCTATCTATCTATCTATCTCATTTAATATCTATCAGTCTCTGTACATCAGTATATATATATATATATATATATATATATACTGTCCATTGAGGCATTATGGGTAGTAAGGGTAGATATATCTCGTTTATTTCAATTTTCTAATGGTTATTGGATATATATATATATATATATATATATATATATATATATGAGCTGTGATACGGCTGATGAGCTGTCATACAGCGAAACAAATCTATCTGTGGATGACTATTTACGATCTCACACCCTGATTGAGCACTCTGGAAGAATGGTAGCATTTACGCATCGTTCATTCAGTAATGAAGTAGAACATTCTCGCTACTGGCGTAGATTCACAGGCTAAAAAATTGCTTCCATCTACCGAGCGCCCATAGCTCATAAGTAGAATCGCTGACTGACGCTTATTCGGGTTTCAATCCTGGGTAAAAGCAATCGAATGTTTAACCGTACTGATGAGCTGTGATACAGCGAAACAGATCTGTCTGCGGATGACTATCTCTCTCTCGCTTTCTCTCTCTCTCTCTCTCTCTATATATATATATATATATAGAGAGAGAGAGAGAGAGAAAGAGACAGAGAGAGATTATCCACAGATATGCCGGTATGCAATATAACACCTTGTTAGGAAACTCGAAAAATACAGAAAGATAGATCTTTCGATAGAAATAAAGAAAATATACGAGAGTCAATTGTTGCTAAATAAAAATACACACAAATTATATATATATATATGTGTGTGTGTGTGTGTGTGTGTGTGTGTGTGTGTGTGTGTGTGACCATCATTATTAAATACCTGAGACGTTTTTTCAATGGCAAAACAAAATATACAATTTTGTAGTAGTTTATAGTTTGTACATATTCTAAAATATAATTCAAATATCTTCTTCGTTCCTTATTCCTTTGGATGTATATATAATTAACCTTGCTACCCATAATGCCTCAATACCCAGCGTGTATAGATAGATAGATAGATAGATAACCATAAACATAACAAGATAGATATCAAGATAATATGATAGATAGATAGATAGATAGATAGATAGATAGATAGATAGATAGATAGATAGATAGATAGATAGATTATTAAAAAGAATGTACATGTTGTGTCGATGAATTTTAATGGTCATCTCTTCCAAGTTACGAATAATCATTCTCAGAAAAGGAAGAAGTTCCCTCAGAAATTGTCCGAAGTTATCTTAGGAAGAAAAGTACAAGAAATATAGTACAAGATTTTGATGTTCTCAAGTTATCATCAGAGTATATTGCGACAAGTGGTAGCATTCGTAGAAATTGTGAGTGTTTCGATGTGAAAGGATTAATAATTTTGAAAAGGCGATCATTATAATTAATCAACAAAAAAGCTCTTAAGTTTTAATATTTGCCTTAAAGAACATTTGCTATCTAAACGCCCAGATTATATATCTATATCTATATCTATACGTTTGTGTTTGTTTGTGTGTATGAGTGTGTGAATGTAAAAGAACAAAATGAAGAAAAACATTTCTTGCATATTACTCGCTAATTTTTTGCTAGATTTTTAATTATGACACATGGTTTCACTGACTTTTCAAACCCCTGATTAATATTCATGAATGTTCTCAAAATAAAAAAGAAAGCCTTTTTAAACCAGTTAGATCATCGGTGCCATACATAAACACTTGCAACAAAACACATCCTAAATTTTCTTGATAAAGGACAAAACGCCTCGGCTAAGAATAGTTTTTCTTTTTGTCTTTTTTGTTCATATATATATATATATATATATATATCAACATGCGGTGTAGATATAGAAGAATCCAAAGGAGTGTCCTGTACATACAGTGGTCGGATAACTCTCTAAAAGAGCTTTAAATATATATACATATAAATACATATAGAGCAAATATAAGGAAAATTAAGGCAGACACGTTATTTCATGGTAAATCGGAAGTTTGGCCTATTTTAGGTGAACTATCATCAGCTTCCGTCTCTATTGTACAGAAGATTTTACAAAATTATTGTAAAATATTTTGTACAATAAAGACGGAAGCTGATCATGGTTTGCCTGAAAATAAAAAGGCTTATATTTTCGATTTACCATGTAACAACGTGTCTGCCTTAATTTTTTCTCATATTTTTATATATATCATCGTATCTATCATCTTTAACGAAACATGCAGCCCATATATATATATATAAATATATAACTCATCATGTGAGCTGCACGATGCTGTTCACAGCTCCGCCGATTGACCAAATTAAGTGACTTACATTGGTTTTCCCCCTGTTGTCCATTTTCAGAGAGAAAATTAAAGTGAAACAAGAAGGGGTAGGTAATGTCTTTTTGCATTTTCTACCACCTGCTATAGAAAAAAATCGATTATTCCCAGCCAACATTGTTTAATGGCAAGTCGATAAAATCAGGACAAATAACGTTGATGAAGACACACTTGCGTGTATAGATCAACTGTAAAGAAGAAAAAAAAAAGAGATACTTTAAAGAAATTCATCTATTGCAAGCTTAGCTCGAAGTAGATGTAGCTACCCTACCCCAAAGGACTACTGAGTATAAAAACATTCTTTTTTTGTTTTTTATCAGTCTGTGTGATGGGGATGACTAAATTAAAAAAGACGGGAAAAAGATAAAGGAAATCATTTATTCGACAGACAAGTTCAGAGAAATATAGCTCCGTAGTCCTTCCCAGAGGAGTAGCTACATCTACCTTAAGCTTAATTTGGAATAGATACACTGTGGTGCAGTGGATATCGGCTCAGAACGACAAATCGGAGAGTCGAGTTCGAATTCCATTTGAATTTATTGCATTCACTTACGCGCAAATACCCTTGGAAAAGGTATTAATCCGTTTCTTCCCTCCAGTTATTAGTTAAATAACTGGACAGATTGGGTTCTATAGCATTGGCTGGCAACCAATCTACCACAGAAAGCAATAGCAACCTACTGCGGGATAATCATATGCCCACTCGGTCATGTTTCTTTCGAGACATGATCGCCCAAGCGTGTATCACGTATGGAACTTAACTGACTGGCTGACACTTCTTTAAAGTATCTTTTTATCTTATAAAAATAAGTACTTTCAGTAAAAAATAAATATGTCTCTTAAGTAAATAAATTATATACATTTTAGTTAAATATTAATATATATTACAAGTAGAAAATAATAATGTATTTCAAGTAAAATAGATATATATTTGAAATAAAAATAATATGTATTTTAAGTAAAACAATATGTATTTCAAGTATAAATAATACTTAAGCACAAAATAATAAGTATATGAAGTAAAAATTAACATATATTACAAGTAAAAATCAATATGTGCTTCAAATAAAAAATAGTCTTGATTTGAAGTAAAAAAAATATGTATTTCAAGTTTAAAATATAAAATAATATTTTAAGTTTAAAAAAGTTATATCTAGTTCAAGTAAAAATAATAAGTATAATAATTTAAGTATAAGATAAACCAAGTTTTTTTAATAATATCAAATAGCTTCCCGTCTAAAAATAATCAAATATTTCATAGACTTAATAGCGAAATAATTGAAGATTATTTTACTTACCTACGTTTAATATATATATATATATATATATATATATATATATATATATATATATATAGGCTCTATCCTGGGCCCAACGCTCTTCCTTATTTTCATCAACGACCTCCCAGATGAGATCAAGTCCCAAGTAGGCATCTACGCAGATGACACTGCAATATACTCCCGCTCCAGTAAGAAACCTGTCGTGGCGGACAGACATAATCTCGCTGCTGACCTTGAGTGGGATCTACACTCTGTGGTGAACTGGAGCAAGAAGTGGCTTGTCAACTTCAATTCCTCTAAGACCAAGCTCTTGTCTGTCAACCATTACAGGCAACCTCTTCTGCCTCCCATAAGCATGGACCAGATGATTCTCCCGGAGAGTAATACATTACGCCTCCTCGGACTTACCCTGTCCTCAGACCTCAAATGGAACCACTATATTGAATCCATAGCAAAATATACTGCTAAGAAGATTGGGTCACTATGTCGATCCAGGATGTTTTTTCCACCTGAATCCATCCTGCATATATACAAGTCAACCATCCGTCCGTGCATGGTGTACTGCTGCCATTTATGGTCAGGTGCCCCTGCCGTTCTCCTCAGTGTTCTTGACAAGCTCCAAAGGAGAGTCTGTAATGTGATAGATACTGATCTGGCGACTCGTCTGCAGCCACTTTCTCATCGTCGAAATGTGGCCTCCCTCTGTCTCTTCTATAAATACTTTCATGGCTTCTGCTCGGATGAGCTTAAGTCACTGATGCCTCCTCAACAGGTGTTTACCCGTGCAACCAGACTGGCAACTGGGTCCCACCCATTCACAGTCAGGTTAGCCAAACGCAGACGACAATTCTACTCCTGCAGCTTCCTCTCTCGCACTTCCCGCCTGTGGAACTCACTCCCGTATTCTTGCTTTCCTGACGGCTACGACCTCCAGAAATTTAAAAGCAAAGTTAATACTCACCTACTAACCACTGGCCTCTAGCTCTCTCCCCTCCCCTGTATAACCTTCCCTTTCTCTCCGCCCATGTACCTGTCATTGCACCTGCTTTCTCAGCTTTCTATTGTTCCTTTCTAACTAGCTTGTACTCCTCACTCTTTTGTAATTAATCTCTTTACATTAATGTAACCCCCTGCACATCAGTGGCGTTTCTGCCTTGCTCGGGGTGAAATGATTAAAAAAAAAAATAAAAAAAAAATAAAGTTGTACTGAATTGTAAGCAATATCAGTTCTTCTATATAACGGCTAGTGCTGAAAAATCGCTTAACAGATAGGGAAGAGATGTATGCAATAGAAGTGTGGTTCTACATAAGGTTACTAAGAATATGATCGACCAAACGTAAGAGCAATGACGAACACTTAACACGCTTAAGAATATGATACTAATACGACAGATTAAAGACAAAGGAAAACAATGCATTTTCTTCCCAGTAAACTTGAATAAACTGATGGCGATACTGATGGCGATCATTGCACCTGCTTTCTCAGCTTTCTATTGTTCCTTTCTAACTAGCTTGCACTCCTCACTCTTTTCTAATTAATCTTTCTACATTTATGTAACCCCCTGCACATCAGTGGCGTTTCTGCCTTGCTCGGGGTGAAATGATTAAAAAAAAAAATATATGACACAAAATTTATGAATGCATTCGTTATACAGAGAAATAAATACAACCACAATTTTGACCTAAAGAAGGACAGGATTATTTAAAATAAAAAAGTAACTTAGACGGAAAATTCTCGAAAGTGCAGCTACTGAATCATATAAAAACGTAATTCTGTGTTCTAGATCTTTTCGAATAGCTTCGTTTCTTAAAGAATTAGTTCCTTCCTATATTCCCGTACATGACTATAAAACTTTTAAAATATCAAAAGAAAACAGTTAAAGTCTAAACCTTTTATTTAAAAAATATATCATATAAATACAGGGATACTAACTACAGTTCGCTAAAAAACACATCTACTCTTGTTTATTAAACATGAAAATACATCATTTAGCATCATCCATAATTTACCTGGGCTTTTCAGTTAGACTGATGTATATTTTTCTCGATTCTCTCTCTTGAAAAAACCAAAGCATACGAGGTTTTTCAAAAAGTATAGGGACTCTTGCTATAAAAATCTAATATATATATATATATATTCGGCATTTTATCTCATACGAAGTAGTCTCCATCTGAGGCTACAAGATATTTTCAAAAAATGGGAAAATACTATATAAATGGGTTAGACAGACACATCTTGTTATCTCTTTTGAATATAACTTTTGTTTAGACCGGATAATCCTCTATCTCCCAGAAAGTGTAATAATGGAAGACCTCCTACAGAGGGTAGCGGTGAAGAGTGACAAAAAAGGACTACAAATACACTTCAAGAAAACGGAATGCATGGTCATCAGCCAAAGGTGCAACCCAAAATGCCAAATACAGGTGGGAGATACCAGAATCAAGCACATACGAATTTTAAATACCTAGGAAGTGTTCTAACAGGAGTTGGAAAATGCGACACAGAAATCCGAAGGCGAATTGGCAAAGGACGCGTTCCAGAAGCTGAGTAAAGTACTAACACACAGGAAAATTTCACTAGAAACAAAGAAAAGAGTACTGGATTGCAATGTGAGCTCAGTTCTTCAATATGGCAGTAAATGCTGGACAATATCATCGAAAATGAGGACAAAACTGGAAGCAGCGGAAATGTGGTTCTACAGAAGGATGCTGCGGATATCGTGGACTGAGCATGCAAGCAACGATGAGGTGTTGGAAAGAATGGGAACAAAAAGGAAATTAATAGTGAGCATCAGGAAGAGACAACTGAAGTCCTGGAACACGCAATGAGGAAGGAGAGCTTGGAGAACCTGATACTGACTGGCCAGATAGAAGGAAAGAGACAGAGGAAGGCAGCGGATAACATATTTGCAGGGCCTGATCAGGTGGATGACGGAACGGGCGTTGCCATCGAACAGAATTCAGAATATCGAACAGAATTCAGAAAGTTAATTTTTGGAGTGCATGTAAACCCGAGAAAAAAAAACTTGCACAGACAAATAAAAAAAAAGTATCAGAAAAAAGATCATGACATAAAACGGGAATATGATATTTCAGACTTTCAAATCGCTGATATACGATATGCCTGATAATAATGGCTGGCCATTCGTATTTAAGGATACCTGTCTACCAGGGTGGTTAGCTAATCCCTATTGCAGTCTTGCTCAGGTACACGGGTTTGTTCAACACTCACAGAACCCAACTGTGGTTTATACTACAACTATGCTTCTTCTTCTTCTATGTGCCCTATCCCTTTAGGACGTAGGCGATCATGGTTCTCCACGTCTCCCTATCCCTTGTGGCTCTTAGTATGTTTGCTCCCGTTCCGTCATCCACCTGATCAGGCCCTGCAAATATGTTATCCGCTGCCTTCCTCTGTCTCTCTTTCCTTCTATCTGGCCAATCAGTATCAGGTTCTCCAAGCTCTCCTTCCTCATTGCGTGTCCCAGGAACTTCAGTTGTCTCTTCTTGATGCTCAGTATTAATTTCCTTTTCTATGCCATTCTTTCCAACACCTCATCGTTGCTTGCATGCTCAGTCCACGATATCTGCAGAATCCTTCTGTAGAACCACATTTCCAGTTTTGTCCTCATTTTCGATGATACTGTCCCGCATTCACTGCTGTATTGAAGAACTGACCTCACATAGCAATCCAGTACTCTTTTCTTTGTTTCTAGTGAAATTTTCCTGTGTGTTAGTACTTTACTCAGCTTCTGGAACGCGTCCTTTGCCATGCCAATTCGCCTTCGTATCTATGTGTCGCACTTTCCATCTCCTGTTAGAACACTTCCTAGGTATTTAAATTTTTGCACCTGCTTTATTCTGGTATCTCCCACCTGTAATTGGCATTTTGGGTTGCACCTTTTGCTGATAACTATGCATTCCATTTTCTTGAAGTGTATTTGTAGTCCTTTTTTGTCACTCTCCACCGCTACCTTCTGTAGGAGGTCTTGTAGTTTCCTTTCAGTGTCAGTAATCAGCACTGTATCGTCCGCATACCTTATGTTGTTCAAGTTGTGGCCTCCAATAACAAATCCTGGCGTGCCATCTAGGGTCCTCAAAATATTCTCGCTGTACAGATCCGGTGAAAAGTCACATCCATGTCTTACGCCTCTTTCTATCTTTGTAAATCTACTGATATCCTTACCTGTCCGTATGCATGCCGTTTGTTGCCAGTAGAGATTCTTGATTACTCTTATGTCTTTGCCGAAAATGTTGAGGTTTTCGAGCATCTCCATCAATTCTTTGTGTCGTATCTTGTCGAATGCCTTCGCATAGTCAATGAGACACAGATACAAGTCTTTCTTCATTTGTATTACCCTTTCGGAGAGCATCCTTATCATGAATATGGCGTTCCTTGTTCCAGTGTCTTTGACAAACCCGCACTGTTCCTGCCCTATCTCTGGCCTCTGGCCTGATTCTGCTTCTCGCTCTATTCATCAGGATTCTGACAACCAGTTTTGTAATGTGGCTCATTAAGCTGATAGTTCTGTGTAGTTCACATTCGTTTGCACCTGGTTTCTTCGGCAGTGCTATAAATATCGACTTGCATAGGTCGTCTGGTATTATTCCACTGCTATAAATTTCGTTTATTATGTCGGTGATTTTTTTCTATGCCGTATTTTCTAAGGCTATCAGCAGCTCTAACACTATGCCGTCTGGACCAGCAGCTTTGTTTCTTTTCATTTTGGACATTGCAGCTTCCACTTTAGATTTTAGTATTTCCGGTCCATCCATCACCTTGTGTATTCTCGGTTGTTCTCTCCTGTCGCAAAAAAGATCTTTTATATATTCTTCCCAACGCTGGAGTATTTCCTCTTTCTCCGATATAATTGTTCCATCCTTGGATTTTATGCATCCTATTGAGGAGCAGGTTTTTTGTCCTGTTAGTTCTCTTATCTCTTTATGCATCTCTGCTTTATTTGTCCTGCTCATTCTCTCTACTTCTTCGCATTTGTTGTTGAGTCATTCCTCTTTAGCTTTTCTGCATTTGTTCCTTATCTCTCTGTGAAGTTTCTTGTACTCTGCTCCATGTCTTGGTATGAATAAAAATTTAGTTTGCAATAAATGACCCGCCGAGGTTGATATGCCATAAAAAGAAAACAACCAACCAACAACCACCTGTGGAAGTCCCTTCTGCTGATAACAACAATATTTAAGAATTAGAATGCAATATCAATTGACATTTTCTTTCTTCTTGAATCCAGTTCATCTTTTATCTTTTCCTCCATCATCCTTGTTCTTAGTCTTTTCTCTCACTTTCAGTTTCCGCAACCTGCAGCGTAGTAGTGACATTGCTGGGAATGAAATGATTAAAAAATAGTCAGTGGTGGATTTTCATGAGAAACAGGCATCAACGTTGTTCGACCCTCACTATCTTGTATCAAATCTTCTCAAGGTGGGGGTGATCATGTCTCACCACAACCTAACTAATCTTTCGTGCCCAGCTTTATGCTTGTTCTGCCATCCAATTAGACAAAATTGTTTCCCCTTGGCTTCTCTTGCTCCGTCTTTTTACAATCTTCCAAGCACCACTTTCTTTATTAGGTGCCATGGATACAACATATATGCTTCTTTATTGCTTCTTTTTTCTTTTACTTACGGCTTCCCTTTTGCTGACACGTTTATAACATATCATTCTCAGCATCCTTAGAATCATGTTCCTTTTTAGTAGGATTTAATTTTTGAGGAAGAAAATGTGGCAAGAGTCGAGAAATGAGCAATATGGTTGTTGCCGGAGACACACACACACACACACACTCAAACTCTCTCTTTCTCACACGCACACAGGCACACAAACTCTCTCTTTCTCAATCTCACACACACACACACGCGCGCGCGCGCACACACACACACACACACACACACACATATATATATATATAAGAAAGATTAAGGCAGACACGTTATTTCTTGGTAAATCGGAAGTTTAAGCCTATTTCAAGCGAACCATCATATGCTTCCGTTTTAATTGTACAAAGGATTTCACACGAATGAAATTCACAAAGATCTAAAAAAAAAAAAACGAATAAAAATAAAGGTCGCTCCCTTAAATGAGAAAATTAAAAACAAACACATCATTACATCAATTCGGCGAACACACACACACACACATATTCCTACATAAGCACATAAATACACAATTAGAGAGTTATCCTACCACTGTATGTACAGGATACTCCTTTCGATTCTTCTATATCTACACCGCATGCTGATATATATATATATATATATATATATATATATATATATATATATATATAATCAGTAGATAACTTTCTTTTAAACATCTTTCGTGGAATATTACAGTCAAGGAAAAATTTTATTTATTTTTTAAACAGTCTTACATTTTCCCGTTTGGTTAAAGTATGACACTGCAAAAACATTTTGTGTATATCATATCACGAGCAGGGCGAAGTTTCAAAGTATAGTCAAATTTTTCTGATGACTCCGCTGCTGCGTCATAAAAAAAATTATATATATGGCGGATATTCTATATTCGGATGTGCGTTGTGGTACAGTGGATATCGACTTGGAACACGACATCGAGGTGCCGAGTTCGAATTCCAGTTGAATTTCTTGCATTCACTTACGCGCAAATACTCTTGGGAAAGGTATTAATCCGTCTCTTCCTTCAAGTTATGGGTTAAATAATAGGAAAGATTGGATTCTTTAGCCTTGGCTAGCAACCAGTCTACCGCAGAAAGCAATGGCAACCTACTGCGGGATAAGCTTCTGCCCAGTCAGTCATGTCTCTTTCGAAAAATGATGGCTCAAAGCGTGTATCACGTATGGCACTTAACTGATTCTATCTCCAGATTGGCTCAGGGATGTGGTTCGAGGATAAACATGGATTCAGACAAAAATTTGGTTAACAGAAAGAAAACAACAAAAAAAGGTAGCAGCGATTTATCCAAATAATTG
Organism: Ascarosepion bandense; assembly: GCA_037127315.1. Classification (NCBI taxonomy): domain Eukaryota; kingdom Metazoa; phylum Mollusca; class Cephalopoda; order Sepiida; family Sepiidae; genus Ascarosepion; species Ascarosepion bandense. The sequence continues at coordinate 304,944 of JBBBDQ010029052.1, read as the reverse complement.
ATTAAGAGAAAACGATCTTAAGAATAATAAAACAATTTAAATTGTAACTTGAGGGAAAATAGATTTTCTTTTCGTTTGTGATGTTACAGAATAAAATTAAATATATTTAAATTCAGTGTTCAAGTGAATTAATGTTCACAAAAAAAAAGAAAGAATCTTATAGAGAGCGATATCTGGACAGTTATTTTATATCCAAATGATTTAATGTTCACATAAGGAACAAAGTTATAGAGAGCGATATCTCAGATAGTTATTTCGATGACCAAGCGAATTAATGTTCACATAAGGAATAAAGTTATTTCAGTGTAGAAGGTAATATTCTACAAAAGAAGATTATTTTTACATAGCTTTCTGTCCGTTAAGAGGTTGGGTTTAAATGTTCATAGACTGGAGGAGCGATGCTAGAGCTGTGAAATCTTGCATGCATTAATTTCAAGGCTTCTTGTTAATAACTGTATTGTTTCTTTCCAGGTACGAAGATGAGCTGAAATTTTCATAGGCTTACCATGAAGAAGTAATGCTAGTGCTCTAAATTCATGCTTGCATTAATTTAGTCTCTTCCTATTAATGGTCCTGGGTATGACAATAAACTGCATCCAGCAGCAGGCCTCAGACTTGGAGGTTATGAGGTGCATGGAACCACATCTTAATTGCTGTTGTTTCAAGGTCCAGCCTGGCCCGGAGTGGTAGCACCTGTTAGCGTCCCAGCTATGGGCAAATAGTTAACCCCCAAACTGGGGTCAAAATATTATGAAAGTATAAAAATACACTTTTATAGAAATATATACATAAAAATAAACTCGTTTTTTTTTTTATATATAATCGTGTTAGCCCAAGCAAGGCATTTTACTGCCACTGTTGTGCAGGGGGTTACATAGGACGAAATGTTATTAGAAAAAGTGAGAGGTTGCAGGGAGTGTCAGGAAGAGAGTATGAGAAGGAAGAGAATACTGATGAGAGTGGAGTCAACGGAGAAAAAAGCATGAGAGAGAGAGGATGTAAGTTAGTGAGACAGGAGATGACTATTGACTGTACATTTAAATTCTTGGAGATTATAGCTGTCGGGAAAGCAAGTATGCGGAAGAGAATTCCACAGGCGGGAAGTGCGAGAAAAGAAGCTGGTGGAGTAGAATTTGCGTTTACAATTTATTGGTTTCACAGTAAAAGGGTGGGACCTAGTTGCTAATCTTGTGGCTCGAGCAAATTCATATATAGGCGGTACCAGTGAGCTAAGTTCATCGGAGCAGAAGCCGTGAGAATATTTGTAGAAGAGACACAGGGAAGCCACACTGCCTCGGTGAAAAAGCGACTGTAAGGAAAAATATTATCAACAATATATTTTTGAAGGAAAAAAAAATATTGCCATAATACATTATCACAGGAAAAAATATGACCAGCAATACAGTTTTGAATAAAACGTTAGAAGATGTCTTCAATTTTCTAAAATAAAAATAAAAACATTCCATCAAAATTTAAATTAACCTTTTCACTATAACCGAATATTAAAAAATACCTTATGCCCCCTAGGTACGAATTTGCACGAGATACTAGATTAGCAACTAGGTCCCACCCTTTTACAGTGAAACCGATGAAATGTAACCGCAATTTCTTATCCAACAGATTCTTTTCTCGCACTTCCCACCTGTAGAATTCCCTACCGCATGCTTGCTTCCCCGACGGCTACAACCTCCAGGAGTTTAAATGTAAGGTCAATACACACCTCCTAACACACTAACTCACACCCAATCTTTCTAACTCTCTCCCTATGTCCCTCCTAACTCGTCTATCACTCTCCTCCTGACATTTCCTATATCCAATCGCTCTATGTAACCCTCTGCGTTATAGTGGCATTGGAATGCCTTGCTTGGGGTGATATGATTAAAAAAAAGAAAAATAAACTTTAACTTTTTGGTATTAAATAATCTACAGAGGTTGATATTCCATTAAAAGACTCAAATTCAAAACTTCCGGTTAATAACTCCATCGTTTCATTCCAGGTAAACTGGCATCTCACTTTTTAAAAAGACCTCAAATGTAACCTGCAGTGACTTTTCTTGAAACTAGACAGAATTTGGTATCGCGGTGTTATCAGTTGCTCACAGAAATAGGGTTTGACTTTTAAGAACAGTCATGCTGACATTGTTGCAACGTTAGAGGAAGATTCTTAATCTTTATCAACAGTGCCAAAATGGGAAGCTGAATTTAGGAGAGGAAGGGAGAGTCTTGAGGATGTTCCCGGTTCTGGACGTCCTGCAACTGTCAACACCGAGGAAAAGGATGATTGTGTTCACCACATGGTGACGGATGAAAGGCAATGGACTATAAATCAAACAGCTATTAGCAAATATCGTAAAAGTTTGAGAATGAATTTGGCATGAAGAAATTTTCTGCTTCGTGAGCATCATCTGATTAAAAGGGCATTCAGATTACAGTAATATCTGACATTGTTTGAATCTGATACAGCTGGTTTTCTTGTACGTTTCCTAATCCAGAATGAGTTTTTGGTTCAACATTTTAAATCAGAGAAAAGTTTGAGTTTTGTTTAACAGCATATCAACCTCTGTGGGTTATATTTAATGCCAAAAAGGTGAGGTCTTAAGGTAATTTTTAAAAAAATCATTGGTTATAGTGAGAAGGTTAATTTAGTCAGATTTTAATGAAATTCTTTTGTTTTTATTCTATTTTGTTTTAGTAAACTGAAAATGTCTTCTACTTTTGTATTCAAAAATGTTTTGCTGAGAATAATGTTTTTCCTTCAAAAATGTGTTATGGTAATAACTTTTTCTTCAAAAATGTGTTATGGTAATAATTGTTTCTTTAAAAAATGTATTTTTCTTTTAATCGTATCACCCCGAGCAAGGCGGTAAGGCCACTGATGTGCAGGGGGCTACTTAATAGTGAAAAGATTGGAAAAGAGAAAGCCAGAAACCACATCCTAAGCAGGGAACAAGAGATGAGCCTCTTCACCTGTTTAACAGACATGGGTGGAGTGTGAACCGGGCGATAGTTCAGACTATCTACTCCATTTTTCCTTCAAAAATGTGTTATAGTAATAATTTTTTCTTCAGAAATATAATGTTCATCATATTTTATCTTCAAAAATTTATATTTTTCTATAAAATTCTATTTTTATGTATATGTTTCTTTAAAAGTGTATTTTTATACTTTCATAGTGTTTTGCCCCAGTTTATGGGATAACTATTTGCTAATAGTTGGGACTCTAACAAGTGCTACCACTCCAAGTCAGGGTAGACCTGGAAACAACAGCAATTAAGAGGTGGTTCCATGCTCCGCACAACCTCCCAATCAGCGGCCTTGCTGCCGGATGCAGTTTGCTGTCATGCCCAGGATCAAAATCAGACAAAGTTACAATCTATGCAGTGGAAATGCCACTCCTCACCAGCTCCAAAGAAAACTAAGGTCGTTTTATGTATAGGGAAGTTTATGGCATCAGTTTTTCGGGCGACAAAATGCATTGTGTTTTTTGACTCCTTTCAAAAGGGCAACACTATCAATGGAGAATGCTATGTCAACTTGTTGAGGCAGTTACAAAAAGCTGTAATGAACAAACGCCCAGCAAAATTGACGAAAGTATTCTTGTTTCACCAGGATAATGACCAAGCACACAAGTCCTTGGTTTCAATGGCTGTTGAAAGCTTTGTTTATGGAAGGAATGATGCTAGAATTGTGAATTATTTTTTTTAATCGTATCACGCCGAGCAAGGTGGTAACGCCACTGATGTGCAGGGGGCTACGTAATAGTGAAAAGATTAGAAAAGAGAAAGCCGGAAACCACATCCTAAACAGGGAACAAGGGAAGAGCCTCTTAACCTGTTCAATAGACATGGGTGGAGTGTGAACCGGGCGATAGATAGATCTATCTACTCCAATTGAAAAAAAAAACAAGGTGAGAAGATTGGAAAAGAGAAAGCTGGAAACCATGTCCTAAACAGGGAACAAGGGATAAGCCTCTTAACCTGTTCAATAGACGTGGGTGGAGTGTGAACCGGGCGATAGATAGTTCTTTCTACTCCAATTGAAAAAAAAACAAGGTGAGAAGATTGGAAAAGAGAAAGCTGGAAACCATGTCCTAAACAGGGAACAAGGGATAAGCCTCTTAACCTGTTCAATAGACGTGGGTGGAGTGTGAACCGGGCGATAGATAGATCTATCTACTTCAATTAAATCTTGCACGTTTTAATTTCCACTCATTCTATTGATAACTGCAATGTTTCTCTTCAAGTAAACTGTCATCTGACTGGTGACAAAAAGTCATCAACTGCAGATATGAGGTCATCACTGCCATAGTTATACCGAGTTAAAATTTTCTGTTTAGGAATATATGATAGTAAAATTGACAGAATAAGTGTGCGATTAACCAGTTCAAAGCCACACTCGCTCACAGCAACCATTGAAATCAAGGACTTGTGTAGTGTGGAATGGTCCTGATGAAAGAAAATCCTTTTCGTCATTTTTTTTTTTTTTGGCGCTTTCCAAATATTAGTTGGTTAATGCTAAACAATAAAAAAAGATATCTTTCATAATAAACTGTCAGATTCTCTTTATATTCTTAATAACTTTAAAATAATATCTCGTCAGTGGCAGCAGCACTATCATTAAATACAAATATAGATCCAACGTACTTCGACCACCTCGACGACGAAGTACGTCGATGATCAAACAAAGCTCAATAGCGCCCTTATAAACGCAATTATTTTTCAGACTCTCGAACAATTTTGCTCGTATTTCATATCCAAACGACGGTTTTCCCTGTCAACGGGGACTCAGGTTCCAATCCTGCTGTAAGTCACATATTTTTCGTTAATAAGATTTTTCGAATAGTCAGGCCGGTATACAAAAATAAATAAATATAGAGTTTAATAAATAGTCGGATCGTCTGTTCAAAGATATATGGGTAGCCATTAAAAATAACCGCTAAATAAATAAATAAATAAAAATAACAACATATTTAAGCAATGTCTCGGAGATTTCTCGTTAGATATTTCGTTATCTTTGGAAGACTATTCACTTCCATGATAGATAAAGAAGAACAAACAATTTCTTTTTTTTAAATATCGATTCATTATATAATCTTATTTGAAATTATTGTCCAATTAACTATTCTATTGCGATATCAGTATTGTTATTTTATCAACGTTTTAATTATTTACCTCAGACAAAAAAAATAAGAAAGATAAAAAGAAGAGAGGGTGGTTACTCAGTCTGAGAGAGTGAGAGAAAAAGAAAACATTGTTAATGGAAGGGAACAACAGTAGTACAATAGCTAAGAAAAGATGGCGATTAGCAATGTATTCAAATCTTTGAACAACAAATTTGACCTGAAAGCAAGTAATTAGAAGAGGGACCATAAGCGAGAACTGTTAAAGAAAAAAAAGCGTAAAACTTGTAAAAGTCTGAGACCTAGCCGCCAATCTAGTAGTATGCCTACATTCTTAAAATCTAAGCGTGAAACCTTATCAGAATATTTCAGTCAATTAAGTGCCATACGTGATACACGCTTGGGCGAACATGTCTCTTTCGAGACATGACTGACTGGGCAGAATATTTTCCCGCACTAGGTTACCATTACTTTCTGCGGTAGACTGGTTGCCAACCAAGGCTAAAGAGTCGCATCTGTCTTTTTATTTTACTCATAGCTGGATGGTAGAGACGGATTCATGCCCTTCCCAAGAGTATTTGAGTGTAAACGAATGCAATGAATTCAAATGGAAATCGAACTCGACTCTCTGATTTCTCGTTTCAAGCCGATATACACTGCACCACAACGCGCATATTTATGAAAAAGGCACAAGAAAGCTGCATTACGGCGGTTGAAGCCAAGCTATCAGGACAGGAATAATAACATTACAGATTCTTTTTTGTATTTTATGAAGAAAAAATTAATTTAAAAATAATGAATAAAACACAGAATGGGTTATGGTAGATAACCACGGAAGTGAAATCAGGTCATTATTATTGATAACTCTCTCCTACAATTTACGCACCCTATTCACTATATTCTTTATACGTGATATAACGCAAAAATACCACAATGATAAAATCGGTCAATAGTTATTAATATCTATTTATACTGGGACTGATACATGTAATTCATACGTAATCCATAATAAAATCATATTTATTTTCGGCATATGAATTTTTTGAAAATGTTTCTAAGCCCGTGCATTGAATATTGCTGCCATATCTGGTCGGGTGCTCCTGCTATCCACCTAGGGATCTTTGACAAAATCCAACGGAGAGTCTGTTATGTGATCGATCCCGATTTGGCAGCGAGGATTCAGTCGCTTTCTCACCGACGCAATGTGGCTTCCCTCTGTCTCTTCTACAAATATTTTCACGGTTTCTGTTCCGATGAACGTAGTTCACTGATACCCACTACTTATGAATTTCCTCGAGCAGCAAGATTAGCAACAAGGTCCTACCCTTTTACTGTGAAACCCATGAATTGTAAACGCAATTTTTACTGCAGCAGCTTCTTTACTCGCACTTCACGCCTGTGGAATTATTTTCAAAATACTTACCTTCCCGACAGCTACAATCTTCAAGAATTCAAATGTAAAGTCAATAGTCACCTCCTGTCTCACTAACTTACATCCTCTCTCCTTCATGCTTTTTTCTCCGTCCACCCCACTCATCAGTATACTCTTCCTTTTCATACTCTCTTCCTGACAGCCTCTGTAGCCTGTCACTCGTTCGCATAAAATTCATCCTATGTAACCTGCAACAGTGGCAATAAAATGCCTTGCTTGGGGCCACACGATTTTATATATATATAAAAAAAATGTTTGATTGTCTTTTGTCTTACCTGGTACGCTCTTCCGACTCAGATGGCGTGACTAATCAGTCTAGCTAAAGGAAATAATTTCGTCGGCTAGGCGTCTGACCACGCCGGCTTGTGGTCACAGATTTCTTCGATACTGTTATATCCCGGAAGGGGATAAACAGAGAAAGAATAGTGCAAGAAATAACTCTTAACACTGAGGATATATAAACAAGGATTTATTATACCTCAGTACAATAAACCAAATAAAGTACACCAACGAACAGTGAACACGAATAACAATTAAGAAGGCAATGTCTCTGTATAGGACGTATGAGTCCGTCTTGAGAGAAGGCTTCCGTCTAGTGACGTCTAACTCTCGTCTAATCCCAATGGCTCTCGATCTCGCTCGTATAATGACAAAGACTCTCGATCACTCCCGCGTAATAACGAAGACTCTGGTATAGTCACGAGCACACTCGATCACTCTGTAGCTCGTTCTTTTATAACCTCGATCTTTTATAACCCGGGCCATTCCCATTCTTTGGTAAGACAGGATATTCCTCCACAACAGATACTTAGCGAATTTTTTCCACTTTGCCCGATTGCCACGAAGCCGGCTGCTTGGCGTCGCTGAAGCAACGCGTCGTAGTTTGCGGAAGATGTTCTTTAGGATTACACACCAATTACAGAAAGCTAAAAAAAAAAAATAGATTTATTATTTTGCGGTAGACTAGATGCCAACCAAGGCTATTGAATCCAATCTCTTCTGCTATTCAACACATAACTGGGGGAAGATGTTATGGATTAATACCTTTCCCATTAGTGTTTGCCCGTAAGTGAATGCAACAAATTCAGTTAGAATTTGAATTCGGCTTTCCGATATCTCGTTCCGAACCTATATCCGCTGCATCACAACGCACATATTCCGATTAAAAGCCAAACCTTAATAACAATAATAACCTTATTTCTGCTCCGATGAACGTAGTTCACTGGTGCCCCCTATATATAAATTTACTCGAGCCACAAGATTAGCAACTAGGTCCCACCATTTTACTGTGAAACCAATAAATTGTAAACGCAAATTCTACTCCACCAGCTTCTTTTTTCGCACTTCCCGCCTGTGGAATTCATTCCGTTTACTTGCTTTCCTGTCAATTATAATCTCCAAGAAATTAAATGTAAAGTCAATAGTCATCTCCTGTCTCACTAACCTGCATCCTCTCTTTCTCTCTCTCTCTCTCTCTCTCTTTCTCTCTCTCTCGTGCTCCTTTCTCCGTTCACTCCACTCTCATCAGTATTCTCATCCTTCTCTTACCTACTACCCGACTCGCCCTATAACCTGTCACTCTTTCTCATAACTTTTTTTCTATGTAACCTTCTTCAAAACAGTGGCAGTAAAATGGGGCGATATAATTATAAAAAAAACAAAAAAAAACACACACAAACACAAATAACAATTTACTGGGCATATTCGGAAATTAAGCACCTTTGATTATAGCAGTATAACAAAGGTCCTTGAAAATGGCTCCTAGCTCAACCCAAACCACACAGAATAAGTAAACATAGAACAATTTTTGCATTCAAAGTAATTAGTAGCTTGAGAGTCTAGTTTAACGTACCATTATTAAAAACATAAGGTCAAAAACCAAGCGCTGATGAGTGACGAATTCAGAACGGTATTCTCACGAAACTTCGATGTTAGCATGAACCGGCTTAGTTAATGTGACAAATTTTTTTTGCATATATATATATATATATACACATAAAGAATCACAAGATAGCCAAAACCTACCGCGGTTTCACCCTGACGAGCCGTTGTGTGAAACCGCGGTAGGTTTTGGCTATCTTGTGATTCTTTATGTGTCTTCGCTCTACTTCTGCTTTTCATTTGTACTTTTGCATTTGTTTGTATTTGTATCGAGCACTCTTTCTTCTTTTTTTGTGGTTGGTTCCGTTTGGGTTTTTTTTCTTTACTGCGGAGTATTGTATGTCTTGTCTTTATTCTGCGGATTTCTTTTTTTCCCCACTCTTATCCAACGCCTTAGTGCGACGGATGTTAACGGAATTAGATTCTGTCGGTTATTCGTTTTTCTTAAAGTTTTTCTTAAAGTTTACCTTTGTAGAATTTTAGGATTTAGATACTTACAGAGTCAGTTTAGGTATTATTTTGAATATATATATATATATATATATATATATATATATATATATATATATATATATATATATCACTTTAAACGTTATTATTAATTAATATTTGTATTTAATTCAGCGACACATTTATATGTTAAACGGTGAATTTATGCATTTTCATCTACTGGTCTGAATGTTCGAAACATATTTGGTAGGATAGAAGCCACCGTTTAGCTAGGACCGCTTTACCAAATGACCATAAAGAGACAGGCGGACAGGCAAAGCTAATTTCATGCTTTGAAGGGAAATTTCTTGTCATAGAGTTACCCATATGGACACTTCCTATTCGAAATAGATGCCTCATTGTGTACGAGAGAAGGTTGTCAAATAACCAGAGAGAGAGAGAGAGAGAGAGAGAGAGAGAGAGAGAGAGAGAGAGAGAGAATTTTGGGAATTTACTTTACTTTTTATCCCAAAACACTGAAAAAATGAAGAAAGAATAGAAGAATGAAGAATTCGAAGTAAAAGTGTAAATTTCGCCCGACCAATGAGATTTAGGGAGTTGAAAATGGTTCATCATTTTCTCCTAAGTGAAAAACTTAATTATAGCGATGTGCGATAATGTTAATTAAGAAGCGTTCGTTTTGATATTTTTCTCTACATTGTTTTCACATTTTGACACCAGGAAAAGCAGTTATAGATCCATTTGATTAAATCCTTTCTATAGTTTTTTTTATATCTTCTGTTCAACAGGTGGTATAGTTTTTAGGTACTTTCCAACAGTGCTACACGATAGGATCGCCTCCTCCAGACCGATAACGTAAAGAAGTCACCTTCCGGACAAATCGGCCAAGGTAAAATGGGTACGTCGGGATAATTCATTATCAGTACATATAGTGTTTTTTTTTATTTTTTATTTTTGAGAGAGTTCGCAATTATCCCATAACTGGGGTCATAACAGGTAACATCACACCGCGTCAGGTGGATTGAGGAACAACGACAATTAAGGGGTGGTTACAGATTTACTGAGCGTCAGTCAGTTAAGTGCCATACGTGATACACGCTTTAGCGAACATGTCCCGAAAGATTGACTAAGCAGAAGATGTTCTCACAGTAAGTTGCCATTACTTTCTACAGTAGACTGGTTGCCAATGATAGCTATAGAATCCAACCTCTCCTGTTATGTAACCGATAGATGGAGGGAGAAGCGACGAATTCATAGCTTTCAAGGGTATTTGCACGTACGCGATTGCAGCGAACTCAACTGGAATTCGAACTCGGATTTCCGCTTTCTCATTCGGAGCCGATATCCACTGCACCACAATACACATATTCCGATAAATAAATTCATAAATTGTGTTATTAAGGGTTGTTTTTTATCGGAATATGTGCGTTGTGGTGCAGTGGATATCGGCTCGGAAGGAGAAATTGTAAAGCGAAGTTCTAATTCAAGTTAAATTCGTTGAATTCACTTACGGGCAAATACTCATAAGAATGGTATTAAGAGAATCACGTCTCCACCCAACAATGTGTTAAATAGCAGGGTAGAATGTGTTCTATAGCTGTGGTTGGCAACCAGTCTACCGTAGAAAGTAATGGTAAACTATCGCAGGAAAATCATGTGCATAGTCAGTTATGTCTCTTTCAATACATGATCGCCCAAGTGTGTATCATGTATGGCAGATAACTGACTGACTTGTCGAGTATGCTAACGTGATCCGTGCTTCAATCTGCAAAAGCACTTAAAGTAAAGGATATCATGAATAAAACCCATACTTAATATATAAATTATTAATACAGCCACAATATACTGTCTTCAGAAACCTAAAAAAGATGGAACATGAGGACATCAATAATTGCAGTTGTAGTTGGGGCCTGATTTGAATGGAAAACGTTCTGATCGACTCACTGAAGGGATGTCTATTTTCAAAAGTTTTATACCACTTTCAGATCATTTATTTTAATGGAATTTTTTAAAAGACATTATTTCTTAAGTAATACAACTAATAGGAACTAGTTAGAGCTATATTTTGAAGTATTCTGGTGGCTGTAGCAAGAATGGTAAGTAAGAATGTGTTGTTTGGGTGGAAAGAATACTGTGGTATATTTGTGATGTAATGAATATGCATACACCTTGGTTCCCCCTTACAGTAATATAATTGTATAATTGGCTGGTGTCAGCTATAAATACACACTAATGCGAGGACGCCTATGACTACGCCTACTGGAACGTTTATTGACTACACCTATTGCATAAGACTATGCCTATGCATACTGCAGACGACTACGACGAGTACCGGTCCATTATGGCTACTTGCTAGATTGTCCTACCTGGTTACATTTGCTAAAACCCCTTAGCTGCTTCGAATAATATATATATATATATATATATCCATTTCCGGGACATATCAGTTTGGTTCAGAAATCGTTGCTAGCTAAGTTTAAGATAAAACAGATTGAAGTCCAACCTTCCCCAATTTTTTTTCTTTTGGCCTTGTACCATAATTTTCTATTTTCTCTATGTTACGTGGGCTTTTTTTATATGGGCTAGATTGGCTTCCAAGTCTCATCATTTTACAGTTGAAATAGCTAGATATAACCATAATTTTTATACCTTTTATGCGAGATGTAATCATAAGTTTTATGCTCTTTCTACAAATAATTTCATGGTAATTATTCTGATGATTTTTTGTTATGGAACCTAGATTTAGTGCGTTGTGGTGCATTGGATATCGGCTCGGAACGAGAAATCGGGGAGCCGAGTTCGAATTCCAGCCGAATTCATTGCATTCACTGACGCGCAAATACCCTTTGGAAAGGTATTAATCCGTCTATTCCTTCCAGTTATGGGTTAAATAAGAGGGCAGATTGGGTTCTATAGCCTTGTTCGGCAACCAGTCTACCGCAGAAAGCAATGGCAACCTAGTACGGGATAATCTTCTGCCTAGTCAGTCATGTCTCTTTCGAGACATGATCGCCCAAGCGTGTATCACGTATGGCACTTAACTGACTGACTGACAAGATTAGTGTGGTGCAGTGGATATCGGCTCGGAATGAGAAATCGGGAAGCCGAGTTCGAATTCCAGTTGAATTCATTGCATTCTCTGACGCACAAATACCCTTAGGAAAGGTATTAATCCGTTTCTTCCCTCCAGTTATGGGTTAAATAATAGGACAGATGGGGTTCTGTAACCTCGGCCGGCAACCAGTCTACCACAGAATATAATGGCAAACTACTGCGGGATAATTTTCTGCCCAGTCATCCATGTCTCTTTCGAGACATGATCGCCCAAGCGTGTATCACGTATGGCACTTAACCGACTGATAATACACACAAACAGAGCAATTAAGGCTAATTACTAAGTCAAAATACAAGGATCATGTAGCGGCAATCTCAAAAGTGTGACACAGGAAGACATCAATAATTCCAGTTGTGGTTGTAGCCCTGGCTCTGATTGGAAAACGTTCTGATAGATCGAATGAATGCATTCTTGGTAGCAATTGCATTAAAGAAATATAAAAAAAAATGCTCCCAAAAGTACAGCGCACATCTTGCAAACGACTTTAACTATTTCAAATATGTGTGATCTTCGGTTGTTCTATTTTAAAATTTTTAATTAAACGATTAGTGAAAATGACAAGAAGCCATTTTTTACCTAAGGTTTCTGATTAGAACCCGAAAATAAACGTGTATACGACAGAAATCAAAATATAATAATAATAATAATAATAATAATAATAATAATAATAATAATAATAATAATAAAGAGATATACAAAAAATTGTCTTATTAAGTACAGCCCACAAACTAAGGAAAACGTTATCTATGTAATGCTGGGGATGATAGGGAAGATAGAAAAACATGAAATGGAGTCATAACACGCCACTACCTGCCTTAGGTCTCCCCGCAGACTTGGTTGGTAGTGAGACCAAAGCAGAAATCGAAATATGATGAAAAGTGACATAATAATAATAGGAGGCCGGACATTATTGTTAAAAACTAAAAAGAAAAAACTTGCTTATAAATTGAATTGGCTTGTCCAGCGGATTGTAACATAGCAACCAAGGAATTCGAAAAACTGTCAAAATATAAAGACCTGTAAATTGAAATCGAAAAATGTGGAAATAAAATCAAGTGTCGTACCAGTGATAGTGGGTGCACTTGGATTGATAAAAAAAAATGGAACAAAAAAAAGACATTGAAAAAATCCCTGGAAACCCCAGCTTAAGATATATGGCACTTAACTAACTGAGAGGATTTCATCATGTTACTGTTGAAATAGTAGATATAACCCTAAATTCCATGCTAACAGTGTCTTTTCTCTCACTTCTCGTTTGTGGAACTCTCTTCTGGCTTCTTGTTTCCCAGTCAACATTGGAGTTCAAGAATTTAAACGCATTGTGAGTAGTCATCTTCTGTCTTTCTAATTACTGTTCTTTTATTGTTCTCTCTTAATAGCAATTTTTCTCTGTTTCCTAATGCTCAGTAATCCGTTGTATCTTAGTGGTTTTATTGCCTTCCTGGGGGGGGGATGATTAAAAATGTATACGAAAGGAAAAACATTGTATATAAACGTTTCGGTTCTATTAGAGGTTTACTTTAACTTAACCCTCGTAACTAAGGTTTGGCTAATGAATATCCAAAATTATAACGATGCCACAAAAAATCTGCAACTAAGAGGTGTCTTGTCTGTTTTTCTGCTTAAATAATATCTTCTTTTGTATTATCGTTCACGCCACTCACTGAATTCAGGCACTAAACTTTTTTTTATTACGTCAATATCTGGCATAGCACTGTATAGTTTAGTGGCTGGCAATAATCTCCTTTCGGGTTTGTGATTGGCTATCAGCCATTTCTGGGGATAGTATTTGGCACTAGTCGTCCTTCAGGTTAGTAGCTGCAAGTGAGCCTTTTTCGGGTTAGTTTTTGGCACTTTTGAGTTTGTGACTGGCACAATGCCTCTTTTGGCTTAGAAGTCAATATTCGTTTCTTTATGAATGAAATGAAAGACATTGGTTTAGTAGTTGGCTGTCAGGTTCATTACTGATTTAAAAAGCAGATTTTTTCTTTTGCTAAAAAGCACACACAATTTAAGTAGATAAATCTCTTAGTAAGGTTAGCTAGTATTGTGGGTACAATTTTGTGTCTTTTCTAAGCCATAGACTATTAGGAATCTCTTTCTTGAAGTTATCGGAAGCTTTTTCAAACAAACCGAGGGCTCCAAATACAACTGGAAATATTAATGTCCTCATGAGCTACATATTTGAGATTTCTACTTCAAGATCCTTGCATTTTGATATTTTTTTGAAGATCTTCAATGATACATTCTGTAAGAACTGTCAAGTCAATAAGAAAGCATTTTCTGTTTTTGGAGTCTTTGATTATTATATTATTATCATTCTTTTTTTTTTTTTGTGTGTGTGTGTGTGTGTGTTATTGTGCTTTGTCTTTGCTCTGTGTAATAGAAACTGCCTCCATGTGTGAGATAGAGATTGTAAAAGACAACTGACTTTACCATCAGAAGATGCATATACATGAGATGCCGTTTAATTTATGAGTGTGTTTACTGCTTGGTGAGAAATCTACGCAAAATGGGATAATTATCTATACGTATGGTTTTGTTGCAATTCATGTTTTAGGGCTTTCAGGAAAATGTACCCCATATATTTTTTTAATTTGGATATAATTCCCAACGCTCCGATAACAACAAGTATTGCTATTGTCTTGAAAAGATATATTATTATTGTTATGTCATTTTTCATTATCAATCGATTTCTGCTATGGCCGCACTACCTACCATGTCTGCAGGAAGACCTAAGGCAGGTCGTAGTGTGTTATGGCTCCATTTCATGTCATTTCATATCTCCCTAACATCCCTAGCGTTACATAGACAAAGTTCTCCTTAGTGTGTGGGCTGTACTTAAGACAATTTTTCGTATATCTCTTAAGCTGGGGTTTCCAGGGATTTTTTCAATGTGCTTTTTGTTCCATTTATTATCATTTCAAATGCACCCACTATCACTGGTACAATACAATATTATTATTATTATTATAAACCGATTTCTACTATGGTCGCACTACCTACCAAATCTACAGGAAGACCTAAGGCAGGTTTTAGTGTGTTATTATGGCTCCATTTCATGTTTTGTCATATCTCCCTAGCGTTACATAGAGAAAATTCTCCTTATTGTGTGGGCTATACTTAACAAAACATTTCTTTGTATATCTCTTAAGCTGGGGTTTGCAGGGATTCGTTCAATGTGTCGTTCCATTTATCACTGGCACGATACTTTTTTTCAATTTCCACAATTTTTCTTTTTCAATTTCCAGGTCTTTATATTTTGACAGTTTTTCGAATTCCTTGGTTGCTATGGTACAATCCGCTGGACAAGCCAATTCAATTTATAACCAAGTTTTTTTTTCTTTTTGGTTTTTAACAATTATTATTATTATTATTATTATTATTATTATTATTATTATTATTATTATTTCCTTCCCGAGAGCTACAATCTTCAAGAATACAAATGTAAAGTCAATAGTCACCTCCTGTCTCACTAACTTACATCCTCTCTCCTTCATGCTTTTTTCTCCGTCCACCCCACTCATCAGTATTCTCTTCCTTTTCATACTCTCTTCCTGACAGCCTCTGTAGCCTGTCACTCTTTCTCATAACAAGCCAATTCAATTTATAAGCAAGTTTTTTTTCTTTTTGGTTTTTAACAATTATTATTATTATTATTAATTATTATTATTATTATTTCCTTTGATTTCAGTTGTATACACGTTTCTTTCCGGGTCCCTACCAAAGATCTACGGTCAGGAATGGCTTAATAACATCTTGCACTAATCATTTTAGTATGAATACAAGCCCCAAATCCCTAAGATCACATACAATTTACATTTATAAAACCCCTCATAATGTGTGAGCTGTATTGATGAGTACATTGTGTATTTCTTTAAATCATGCGTTGCCAGGAATCCGTTCAATGTATGTGTGTATGTATGCCGCATTCACCCTAGTCGGGTTGAGCCGGCTTCCTCCCTGACGGAGCAAGTCTCATTGGGATTTATTTAAGGGCAGGGTCCCAAGTCCTACCGTTCAATGTGTCTATCAGAAACTCAAAACAGTGTGTATTAAACTTTGTTTACACATATTAGGTTGTCACAAATAAAATATTTTAAAGAAATGAATAAAAAAATCCTGAAATATTAAATAATTAATTTATTTGTTGAAATAGGAACCCTGTTGATATATTACTATTCTTCAACGTACCCTAAAATAGTTTTATCCATCTTTAGAATAATTCCCATCTTATGACGTGACAAACGTTTCAAATGCTTCGATTACCTGTTCCTTTTTTGAGAATGCTGTATTGCAACAATGAAAAACTCAAAATACTTTTATCCATCTTTAGAATAATTCCCATCTTATGACGTGACAAACGTTTCAAATGCTTCGATTACCTCTTCCTTTTTTGAGAATGCTGTATTGCAACAATGAAAAACTCAAAATACTTTTATCCATCTTTAGAATAATTCCCATCTTATGATGTGACAAACGTTTCAAATGCTTCGATTACCTCTTCCTTTTTTGAGAATGCTGTATTGCAACAATGAAAAACTCAAAATACTTTTATCCATCTTTAGAATAATTCCCATCTTATGACGTGACAAACGTTTCAAATGCTTCGATTACCTCTTCCTTTTTTGAGAATGCTGTATTGCAACAATGAAAAACTCAAAATACTTTTATCCATCTTTAGAATAATTCCAATCTTATGATGTGACAAACGTTTCAAATGCTTCGATTACCTCTTCCTTTTTTGAGAATGCTGTATTGCAACAATGAAAAACTCAAAATACTTTTATCCATCTTTAGAATAATTCCCATCTTATGACGTGACAAACGTTTCAAAAGCTTCGATTACCTCTTCCTTTTTTGAGAATGCTGTATTGCAACAATGAAAAACTCAAAATACTTTTATCCATCTTTAGAATAATTCCCATCTTATGACGTGACAAACGTTTCAAATGCTTCGATTACCTCTTCCTTTTTTGAGAATGCTGTATTGCAACAATGAAAAACTCAAAATACTTTTATCCATCTTTAGAATAATTCCCATCTTATGATGTGACAAACGTTTCAAATGCTTCGATTACCTCTTCCTTTTTTGAGAATGCTGTATTGCAACAATGAAAAACTCAAAATACTTTTATCCATCTTTAGAATAATTCCCATCTTATGACGTGACAAACGTTTCAAATGCTTCGATTACCTCTTCCTTTTTTGAGAATGCTGTATTGCAACAATGAAAAACTCAAAATACTTTTATCCATCTTTAGAATAATTCCCATCTTATGACGTGACAAACGTTTCAAATGCTTCGATTACCTCTTCCTTTTTTGAGAATGCTGTATTGCAACAATGAAAAACTCAAAATACTTTTATCCATCTTTAGAATAATTCCCATCTTATGATGTGACAAACGTTTCAAATGCTTCGATTACCTCTTCCTTTTTTGAGAATGCTGTATTGCAACAATGAAAAACTCAAAATACTTTTATCCATCTTTAGAATAATTCCCATCTTATGACGTGACAAACGTTTCAAATGCTTCGATTACCTCTTCCTTTTTTGAGAATGCTGTATTGCAACAATGAAAAACTCAAAATACTTTTATCCATCTTTAGAATAATTCCCATCTTATGACGTGACAAACATTTCAAATGCTTCGATTACCTCTTCCTTTTTTGAGAATGCTGTATTGCAACAATGAAAAACTCAAAATACTTTTATCCATCTTTAGAATAATTCCCATCTTATGATGTGACAAACATTTCAAATGCTTCGATTACCTCTTCCTTTTTTGAGAATGCTGTATTGCAACAATGAAAAACTCAAAATACTTTTATCCATCTTTAGAATAATTCCCATCTTATGATGTGACAAACGTTTCAAATGCTTCGATTACCTCTTCCTTTTTTGAGAATGCTGTATTGCAACAATGAAAAACTCAAAATACTTTTATCCATCTTTAGAATAATTCCCATCTTATGATGTGACAAACGTTTCAAATGCTTCGATTACCTCTTCCTTTTTTGAGAATGCTGTATTGCAACAATGAAAAACTCAAAATACTTTTATCCATCTTTAGAATAATTCCCATCTTATGACGTGACAAACGTTTCAAATGCTTCGATTACCTCTTCCTTTTTTGAGAATGCTGTATTGCAACAATGAAAAACTCAAAATGCGTTTAATAAATGATAATCAGTAGAAGTAATATCAGTGAGAATTCGGAGGATGAAGCAAAATTTCATAATTCAGGCTATGCAGCTTTTTCATTGAAAAGCGTTCGGCTGTAAGTTATCATGCAACAAAATTGGGCAAACCCTATTCACATGTCTAGGATGTTTCTTTTTCCAGTTTTTGTCTACAATAAGTGTTTGCTGTTATTATTTTTCCTTGAGGTAAGCTCGAATAATAACCCCCTTTGAAATACCACCATACAGTAACCATTAACATTCTAAGTTGCTTGGAGGTTTTAGGTATCGTTTTAGTTAAGCACTTACATCTAACCCATGCCCTACTGTTACTTATCAAAGAGTATTCATTTGTAATCACATGTCAGTCAGTCAGTTAAGTGCCATACGTGATACATGCTTGGGCGATCATGTCTCGAAAGAGACATGACTGACTGGGCATATGATTATCCCGCAGTAGATTGCCATTACTTTCTGTGGTAGACTGGTTGCCAACCAAGGCTATAGAACCCAATCAGTGCTGTTATTTAACCCATAACTGGAGGGAAGAGACAGATTAATACCTTTCCCAAGGGTATTTGTTCGTAAGTAAATGCAAGGAAATCAACTGGAATTCGAACTCGGTTCCCAGATTTCTCCTTCTGAGCTGACTTGGCAGAAGAATATCCAGCAGAAGATTGCCATTACTTTCTGCGGTAGACTGGTTGTCAGCGAAGGCTATAGAACCCAATCTTGACCAAAAACTTGGGGTGGGGACGGAGTAATACCGTTTACGCACAAATGCTATTTCCCAAGGGTATTTGCTTGTAAGTAAATGCAAGGAATTCAATTGGAATTCGAACTCGGGTCCCAGATTACTCATTCCGAGCCGATATCCACTGCACCACAACGCACAGACGATTCGATAATTTTTTTTCCAGTCGAGAAGAAACGGTGAGCACACCTCAAAATGACGGCTCTTTTTTTTTTTTGAGTCTCATTCAGTTCATGCAGAACAAACCTACCCAGTTTATTTACTTTTCCACTTGCTATTAATTCCCTAGGAAATAGATGCGCCAGATATTTCGTGATTCTGACCCAAGTTTTAGGAGATGCAGTTCTCGGATTTTGGGTAACCAAAATATTAAATTGATCATGTCTGACAACCAATCGTGCTCTTTCATTTAGTTTTCAAGACCATAATCTCCAAAAATAAATATTCTGCAACCATTACTATATATTTCTGATTTCAACAATTATCATTGCCAAAAGCTGTCTTAATATTCCGAAAACGCTTCAGAGTTAGAATGTTCCGCTTTGCACAGTTACATTAACATTACTCCACATTGTTTCATTGTAATCATTTTCATCTTGCTTACTAGAAGCAATATATTGAAAGAAAATTACCCCCAGAGAAAAGAGTTAAGAATAAGTCAAGACCGAATCAACAACTAAACAAAAATGCGCTATTTTATGTGTGACAAATTAACAGTAATAGTATTAGTTTAGAGTTATTTAACTTTAAACAAAAAAAAGTTACAGATTAAAATATATACTACTAGCCTTATAGCCCGGCATTACCCGTGCAACTCAGAACATTTTAGTAGAAGGAGAAGATGCCACTTTTTTTCTTTTTTTACATATTCTTTTGTTTGAAAAAACACATTTTTAAAAATATTCTTTTGTTTCAAAATTACAGGGAAAAATATTCACGTTTTTTGTTGACCAAAT
Organism: Ascarosepion bandense; assembly: GCA_037127315.1. Taxonomy (NCBI): domain Eukaryota; kingdom Metazoa; phylum Mollusca; class Cephalopoda; order Sepiida; family Sepiidae; genus Ascarosepion; species Ascarosepion bandense. Next base: position 285,052 of record JBBBDQ010029052.1, on the reverse strand, counting down.
TAATTTTTAAACGTTGGAATAAAAATTAAATATAAAAATATTTTAGTCGCGTTTGACACGTGTGATTTGGTTTCTGTGACGTAATTTAACAACCATCTTAGATATTAGATGTTTTTCGGAGTAAATGTAAACAATAGGCTCCATTAGCCAAAAAGTGCGAAAGAAAAAATTGCTGAACTTAAACTAAAAAGTATGTATCGACCTTGCTTCCCTGTAGATATGTGTCCCTAGAAAGTTTGAATGGCGTAGCTTAAGAAATGTAGGCGTGCACACAGACTCACAGATTGCTTTTTATATATAGAGATTATACTGCTCGATTTTTAATACCGTAAGCAATTGGCTTCTTTCAAGGTAGATATGTATTTGAGCACAATGCTATATTTGATTTCCCAATTCTTCCCCGTCTTGGGAATGATGATAAGTTACATCCGACAGCAAAGTCTCTGATCAGAATTTTGGAGTTTTTGAAGAGCATAGCACCACCTCTTTATTGCTTTTACCCCAGGTCCATCCTTAACTGGGATGGTAGTACCTGTGAGTTTTATCACCTATGGGCAAATTTTGAACCCTAAATAAAAATTGTATTGTCAAATTACCAGCACTATGGTACATTTTTCCCACTTTGTACTCATACAGGAAAGATTAATCGACATTGTTTCAATGCAATCATTTTCATTGGACTTATGAGTAACAATATGCTGAAAGAAAAATTGTCTGTAGATAAAAAGAGTCAGGAAAAAGTCAAGATTTGTTTTTTATATATACTAAGGAGGCTAGTCCATTAGACAACAGGATGAACATCTAACAAAAAAATGCGTAATTTGATGTGTGACAACCTAATAGATATATCTTTGTATCTACCACATTAAAATTTTACATGAGACTCAGTATCAAGTGTCTTTTTACTTATTATAAATTTAATTCTTTCCAGATAAAAGAATTGAAAATCGAAAGGTATATCATGAGACACAGAATATCTTTTTTTAAATTTTGAAGTGTTTTATGTCTTAAAAATGTCTGCGTGGAAATCTTTGACGGGTGTTTCTGATTGGTTAATTTTCTATTTGTCGATCAGACCTATTACTGAAAGGAAATCAAATCTCTTTGAATATTGCTGTTTGATAAACTGAAATGTTGACTTCTAGATCGGTAATTATACTTTAGTGGGGTTTTTTTTTTTGGATATAAGTGAAATAAAAAAAGATCGGGAATAGTTCAGTTAAATAAAGCAAGGGTATGGATATTTTAGAACTATATATGTGTATATTTAATTTATTTGTTTGAACATCATTTTTAATCGATTCTCGTATTTGAGTAGTGTTGTAGATCTTTGCCGCCAATTTATTGGGGAGTTGTTGTGGTGAAACTTTGCTGCAAAATTGTAGTGGCCGGTTATGCCGGAAGTAAGACCTGGAAAACAGAAAGTAGGTTCAAAACCGTGTATTAATATAACAGGGACAATATTCACCAAGTGTTAGCAATAACTTCATAGAAATAAATAAGTCCGAATGATACAGTTACGCTGCGTATTGCCTGAATAGTAGCTGACTTTAACTGCGTTCTAGCTGTCCTTAACTGCTGTACTTAACTGCTTTTTCTGGAAATCACGCAGGTAACTATATATAGTAAGAAGAAGAGTCCATTCCTCGTAGGAGGGCACCATGACGAGTAGATCTTATGTTTTTAATAAAGCTGTATATTTATTTTTACCGGTCTGATTATTTACGAGAAATTTTGTTACGAAAATGTGTGTCACAGCATGATTCGAACCTGCGAGCCCTACCAAATAGGGGAAGCCACTAATTGATCTTGTGTGTCTTAGACCGCTCGACCACAAATGATTTCACAGTCTAATCGAAGTCAAATAAAGCCTTATATAACACAATTTTCGATTCTACGTAAATAACCATCTCTGCTCTGAAATGTATCGTAATGTCAACAAATGTAAACATGTTATATAAAGCTTGATATAAATAAATTTAAATAAATTATATATGTCGGTTGTTAAAACCATTTTGTTAACTTTCGGAATTTTCCGTAACATATGTGTATATGTTATAACACGCTACTAACGGTTATAATATTATGTCACGGCTGACTCTAACAGTGTGATAAAGAACACACTATCCGAATTCTATCAGAACCTTCACAGAACTCTGGATATTTATCCAAAGTTATTCAACTGAGACATTATGTGACACAACCTCGAGTTGAACGTGAGAAAGCCGAGTGGGTACATTCGGGCCAAGAGTCAAACTTTAGCAAGCCCTCGCAATCGTGTAATCAGGCATTTTGGATTGTCTATTTTTCCCGGTCGAGCTGATGTCCGTAGAGACAACCGCAATTGAGTCGTACTCCGCTCGAAGACCGAAAGCCCGATTACCCAAAGTTTCCTGGATGTGCAGCAATGTCAGGTTTACCATGGAGAACTGAGAGCGAAAACTCGGGCCATTGGTCAAAATTTACACAGGCCCCGCACCATCGAGTTCGGGCACTTTGCATTGTCAATTTTACTCAGTAGAATTTCCATCTGTAAAGAGTGCACTGACTGAATCGCACATTACCCAAAGACAGAGAGCTTGTCTATTTTTCTCAGCCCAGACTCAGAGTCTTACTCTGCTCGAAAAGAAAGTTTAACAAATACGAGATCTCTGTGTATTTATCAAAAGTTAACCCACTGAGACGGGATGTGATACAAGGTTGGATTTAATGTTAGTAACCCGAGCGTGTAAACTAGGTTAATGGCTTCAAATTTACCCAGTCCGCAGCCGCAGGATCAGCATTTTTGTATTATCAATTTTTCTAAGCTGAACCTCCGTCCGTAGAGAGAGACGCAATTAAGTCGCTCTCTGCCTAGAGACAGAAAGCAGGAGAATTGCGGTACTCTGAGTATTTGCCCAAAGTCTTTCCACTGACACGGGATGTGACACAATATCGGGTTTAACGTCCGGAACGCAAACGCATACTCTCGGATCGAATGTCAAAATTTATCCAACCCCAGCATACGAAGAATAGGGCATATGCTTGATTATTTGGCTCAGCTGAGTTTCTTTATAAAAACAGAGACCTAACTGTCTCGCAGATTGCTTGAAGACAGAGAGCTTGTTTATTTTTCTCAGCCGTGTTTCCGTCGGTAGACAGAGACCTAACTGAGTCGAACTCTGCCCGAAGACAGACAAGTGCAAGTATTGACCCAAAGTCTTATCGCCCAGATGGATTATGACACAAGTTTGGGTTTAACGTCAGGAAGGCGAGCGGGTATATTCGGGCCAAGGCTCAAAACTTACTCAGTCAGCACATGCATTAGATCGGACACAAAGATCGTCGAAAGTACTCAGCTGAGTCTCAGTCCGTAGAACGAGTCCCGACTGATTCAAATTGTTCCCGAAAACAGTTTTGTTTGACAAATGCAAGTACTGGCGGAAATCTGAGTGTTTACTCAAAATTTTCCCACTGAGATGGAGTATGAATGTCGTGTTTAACGTGTGGAACCTGGTCGCGTACATCCAGGAAAAAATTCTCTATCCTACAAGGTCTTCTTTTCCTTAGCGCAGACTCTGCCGGAATATATCTCCTCGTCTGAGTTCCTTTTCACCCGAAGGCAGGGAGTCCAAAAAGATAGAGTATTTACCTAATGCCACTCCATTTAGAGGAGATATGTCACAAATTCGAGCTTTACATGGTGAAAACGAACGCAGACACTCAGGTCGGGGATTAAATTGATCCAGACCCCGCACACGCAAGATAGGACACTACGCCTATCTATTCTTCCTAGCTGAGTTTCTATCTGTAGATAGAGCCTCTGCCGAGTCAAACTCTGCCTGAAGACTGAAAGCTTGTCTGTCTTTCTCAGGTGAGTTCTATTTTAGCACGACGGAGCAAAAAGAAATATAATTAGTTGTATTATTAACTGTGCAGATTAATTGTTCCAATATAAGCAGAGAGAAAAATAAGAATAATACAAAATATAATTGTTTATTCGGTTGCAATATGAACACAGCTAATGAACTGTGAAGAGAAAAAATATTGCAAAATCAAATATTTAAAACTAGCTGAGTATAGAAGTGAATTAAAAACATTTGCAGGTGTAGGTAGCAGGTCAGACGAGGTCATTGCATCGGCCGGCCATTATTTGACAAAGCGGAAACAATGTGACTAAGAAAAGTATCATTGAATGCACCGAGCTTTGTAAGCCGTAGCCAAAACATTGTTTTGGATTGTTGAAAAGAGATTGTCACAAATCTTTGATGAGGCCAAAAGGCTGAATCCTGAAATTTTCAATTTTCCTATGAACAGATTTAAAACCTGAAAAATAAATGCTATAATCAGGTGAATCAAAGGAAGAAGACAGAAACAATTGATGTCACCAAAAATATTGCTGCTTCATTGGTTAAACCAAGAGAAGGAAGTAGCTCCGCCTAAAAATGCGAAGGCGAGAGTGATTTCATTGGCTAGTGATTGGATTTGCAGTCATGCATTCCCCCCATTGAATTTGGGATAGGTATGAAAATAGGGTCCCGAAGTGGCCATAAACATAGAGAGCCAAGAAAAAGTCCAGCAGAGTCCAGTCAGCTTCCGGCCCTGAGAGATAAGCCGCCAAAACTTTGGGTGCAAATCATAGAGAAGCGTGCCGCCGACCGAGTGAAAAGAGTTAGTCAAACAATGAACCAACCAGAATTAAAGACAAAGTAGACGACTTTCCACTACATATCACACACAGAGACATTCCTTCGGTAGTTTACGTAAAGCCTCGGGGTGAAGCGAATAAGACATTTTGAATCGTCACAAACTTGAAAACTCTGATTGGAGTAAACAGACATTACCAATAAAAACTCGAATTAATGTTAAGAAGACAAACACTACTCTTAGACCAAACTTCCGCTCCGATGTAGAGAAGAGGAATTGGAAATTGTTATATACTATTTCTGCTTGTTTCTTTTTGTTTGTATATAAAGACTTTTTCCGCAACTTATTCAGGCGTCATTCAATTTATTTTGGTGCCGTTTTCATTAACCCAAATGTGCGCGTGCATGAGGTCTGGTTCAACTTGGTAAAGACGCAGCGTGACTTCTCGAGATCATAATTCACAACGTGGGCGAGGAAGAACACCGTTGTAATAGTCGACTTGAAGACCAACTACTGTGTCAAAGCCATCAACGAGAAGCAGCCAGAGTCCTTGTCACACCAGTTTGTATACCGAGTCTCGACGGAATCGTTCTTTGGCCGAAGAGAGAGATCTTAACTGACAGTTTCGTGATCGAGTGGAACATTGAATATTTAACCAATGCCTCACCACTGAGACAGGATGTAATATAGGGTCGGAATTTTTGTGTGGAATCCAAAGACGGACACTCAGGTCAAGTGACAAAATTTGCTCAGCCTCCGCATATGCGTGATCTGTCGCAAAGCCGAGTCTCTGCCCGTAGACGGGGCATTAACTGAGTCGAAATCTCCCTGTAGACATACAGCTTGAGTAATTACCGGGTTTCTCACTAAGGCTGTATGCAGCACAAAGCTATTTCATAGTGGAAATTCCTAGCCCTTAAGCTCGGACAAAAATATCCCGCAAACCCTGTACAGATCAAGGTCGGACACATGCTTATTTCTCCCCATACGAGACTCGGTTTTCGGATAATTCTTGTCTGGGTTCGTCTCTACCTGGGGGCAGTGAGTCCATTTACCAGAATTCTTCCCATTGAGGCCAAAAGTGATATAAGGTCGTTGTTAACGTGAGAATCCGAAAAAAAATCCCGTAGACTCTGCATAAGGCAGTGTCGGGGTCTAGTCTTTTTTCCCCAGACGAGTCTCTGCCGTGTGGCACTGCCTCGTCTGGGTTTTTCTCTGCCCGAAGGCAGGAGAGTCCGATAAAGTTGTGTTCGCGGGGAACTCTGATCATTTATCTGCCTCCCCACTGAGATGGACTGCTATGATTGAGATCATTTTTAGTTGGAACTCCGAACCCTTAAGCCCGGAAAAAAATTCCCCGTAGATAAGGCAGGGTCAGGCACCTATCTACTATTCTTCGGCTGAGCTCTGTCTGGGTTTCTCTCCGTACGGAGATAAAAATTCAACAAGATTGTGTTCGCGTGGAACATTCGCACTGAGTTCTTTATTTAATGTGTCTTGCCGGGTTCAATTTTGTTACCGTGCGTGTCTTATTTACACCACAATATCCTCCCCCATTGAGATCTTTTTATTTATTTAAACTATTTATCGCATTTTTAGTATTTACGCCACGCCTCACTATTTTTGGTGACTTCGCCACGTACTGAACTTTGTATTTCTTCGTTTTGGGTTAGCCACTACGTACGATTTGTTTTACGGTTGCTCATCCTTGCCAGTTCAATTCTTGGGGTATTTGTCCGTCAAAGATATCATACAGAACTTGCAGCCTTTCTTCAGTAAATCATTTTTTCCGCTATGAAATAGCGTTGTGCTGCATACAGCCTTAGGGAGAAACCCGGTAATTACTCAAGTTGTCTGTCTAGAGGGAGATTTCCACAAGTCAAGGCCCCGTCTACGGACAGAGACTCGGCTTCGCGACAGATCCCGCATATGATTCCAAAGTCTTTTGTATTCTTATTTTTCTCATCTCCATATTTTTCTTTCTTTCTTTCTTTCTTTCTTTCTTTCTTTCTTTCTTTCTTTTACGTTCTTCTTTAAGCTGTATTTGCAAATATTTCTCAGAATATTTCGAAAAAACTTTTCCAGCGTTTAATTTTGCGGAAATGTTCTATGGACTTGGTAATTGGTAGATATGTGATTTTAAGCATTTGTTTAACCCAGTCGAAAAATTAGCGCAAAGACGAATTTTATTTATTTATTTATTTACATACACTATTGTTGCTGCTCAGTTTTAATGGTCAGTTTCTTTAAGGGCACCCATTTTTTGAAATCTATTGACTTGATCCAAGGCTGCGAATGTATATAATCTTTCAGTTTAAATACCGGCGTCGAATCTTTTATTCTTGAAATTTTGCGTCGACCCAACTCATCCGACATGTCACCCAGAAAACACTTTGTCAGTTCTTCCTTTAAATTTTCTCATTGTGTTTTTAAACTGGTCACTTGTCTAAATATATTTTTACAATAAATATTTATAGGTAGATACCATAACTCGAATAATTTTATCCAGTAGGTACCAAATAAGTCTGTAGTATTTTTTAACACATCTAAACTTATTTATAAATGGAACTTTGTCTCTGTGTGTGTGTATGTGTTGTGTGTGTGTGTGTCCGTTACCTATAGACTCCGAAACGGCTGAACCAATTTTCTTGAGAATTTACACAGTTGTACTATAAGCGCCTGTGAGTGTTTTATGTAGGTTTTGTGTCGCGGTACCCCCGATAAATATCGAAAATCGATAATCGAAAAAGTTGGGTTATAGAAGGAGTGGTCCGATTTTAATCAAATTTGATACACTCATAGACAAAGACATAAGAAACGACATTCAGAAGTTTCATGGTTGCAGTTCTTAACATAGCGCGGAAAATCGATAATATATATATATATATATATATATATATATATATATATATATATAAGGCAAGATGTTTGTGCGTGCATCTGTTTATCTGCCTGTATATCTGTATATTTTTCAGTCCTTTTATTTTAGTTTTTGCTTCGGGTTTGGCTCTAAGTAGGTATAATTGTAGTTCTTAGTCTCAGCCATGATACCATTTACTCAGAGGACTTATTTAGCCTTCAAAATTCAGTTTACGACGAACACATCTTATTTGATATCGATACCAGGAAATCAAAATTTGACTTACATCCATTCATTTTTCTTTTAGTCTACGGTTTCGCTTTAACTGGAAACAACTATTGCTTTTTGTCTTTCGTGCCAACGTCCAAAGAGTCTGAGCTCCAGGACCATGGATTTGTTTTAAAGCTTTCATTACACCCGAGCAACGCCAGGCTATACTGCTAGTAAGACTTAGTTTTGCACATTTGTTACGAAAGAAAATTTGCAAGTTATTTCAACAATAACCAATAACATTTCACACGCCACGTACTATTTTCAAAATTCTCTTAATATAGGGTTTTCGTTTGATTTCCATGTGGCATCGTTAATTATTATGGTATCACTACCTGTGTACATTTTTTTATTTGCTGCATTTTTATATCTACATTAATTACTTTGACATGCATAAATTTACTCTGGTTTTCTGTGATTATTTTTCCGTCTCCACGTTTTGTACGCATATTTTTTCTGCAAGAACCTTTCCTTGCTTTAGTTTTACATTGTGACATTCTATGTTCTACTTTTCCACACTTTAAATTCTTAAATGGACAGACGTCTCCGAGATATCAGCTTCAACTTCTGAAACATTGATTATTTTTTTCATTTTCAAAATTTTCGTTTAGATTGTATATTTGCGCATTCTTTTTTTCAATTTCCTTTGTATCGCGTCTCAGATTTGTGATTTTCTAGCATTCTTTCAATCTTTCTTGTAGTGTTAGTTTTTGTTCTCTCCCAGTTACGTTAAGATGTTAGTAGATATTTCTGCTTTTTTTTTTGCCGTTAACTTATGAACGAAAATTAATCCTTTATCCAGAGTTTGGTCGTTTAACTTGAATCGAGTCCACCATATGTAACAGAAATCTCGCTTTTTTTCGTCAGATTCATATATTTCCAATAAGTTTTGAATAACAAACTCTTCTCTTTAAAAACCTTAGTCAGAATATTTACCTTTTCTTTCAAGAAAATGTCTTCTGTTTTTCTCGATAGTACAAAAATACAATATTTTGCATGTTCTACTGGTGCTAACTTTCTTAACAAAAGTCTCGATTTTTTCATATTCCCAGTCGCTGCATTCTCATCTGTAAATTTGCTTGTATCTTGTTAAATAAAGAGAACAGGTATTCCATTATCTGAATTGCATGCGAATTCATCTAAATGATTGGTCACCTCATCGGGAATGAACAGATCTCAACTCACTGCATCGATGCTCTAACAAACACTCTATGAGAACACTTACGGAACTCTGGGTCGTTCACAGAAACCTTCTCACTGAGGTCAGATGTGACACAAGGTCAATAAACTAATGTAGGAAATCTGAGCCGTTAAGCTCGGGCAAAAATTCCCCATAGACCTTGCATACAGCAAGGTTGGACTTCTGTCTGTTTTTCCCCATACGACCCTCTGCCTTTCGGTATAGCCATGTCTAGGTCCCTCTACTGTGCAATTCTGGACTGTCTTTAAGTTCTTTATTAATGTTGCCTTGGCTAGTCCATTTGTGTTAAAAGGATGTTTTATTTACCCCAAAATAGTATATATTTATATATATATATGTATGTATGTGTGTGTGTGTGTGGATGGATTGAAAAATGGATAGATGCAAGGAGAGATTGAAAGAAAGAAAGAAGAAAGTGGGAAAATATGCTAAAAGAGGAAAAGTAAGTGAAAAAATCGACTGAACAAAAAACGAACGAACGAACGAACGAACGAAAGAAAGAAAGAAAGAAAGAAAGAAAGAAAAAAGAAAAAGAAAGAAAAATACAATGAAGAAAGAAAGAAGAAAGTGTGAAAAATATGCTAAAAGTATGTGAAAGAATCGACTGAACAAAAAACGAACGAACGAACAAAAGAAAAAAAAAGAAAGAATGAAAGAAAGAAAGAAAAAAGAAAGTTGGCAAATATATTAAAGGAAAATGAATAAAGTGAAAGAAAGTTGTTAAAGAAAGAAATAACGAACAAAAACAGAAAGAAAGAAAGAAAGAAAGAAAGAAGGGGAGGGAGAAACGTTAAAATATTTGAGAAAAAAACATCTGAAACAAAAACGCTAAAGAAATAAAAAAATAAATAAAAAGAAGGAAAAAGAGACCTTGACGCAAATGTATTAAAGACAGCAAGAACCAAAAAATGAAAGAGAGAGAGAGAGAGAGAGAGAGAGAGAGAGAGAATGAAAAATAGCTTAAAGAAAAAGGGGAAAGCTAAATGAAAAAGAAAATAACAAAATGCAGATAAAGAAAGAAACAAAGACCGAACCAAAAACCAATGAAAAATGAAAGATCTTTTGCATATGAAATGATAAAGAAGGTTGAAACACATTTTTAAGTTAGAATCCTAAAGTGAAATAAAAGTGTTACAAGAAGAAAGAAAAAATGAAAGAGATATGTTAATGAAAACTGAGATATATTAAGGAAACTCTATGAAACACGTGAAAGAAAAAAGTTAAGAAAATGTGAGAGTTAAAAGAAAGAAGAAAGAAAACTGAAAGAGATATAGTAAAGAAGAAAGAATGAAAGCTGAAAGAGATATTGTAAAACAAGATTCAAAATCGTTGATTGAAGGAAAAAAAAAAGCCTAGGGGAAAAGGAAAGTAGTGAAAGGAGAAAAATGTTGGTGAATAACAAACTTGAATGCAAGTTTTGTGAGTGGGGAAAGAGCTACTGGGCGTGGAAAGACGATGGTTTAAGCTTGCCGCAAAAAAAAAAAAAAAAAAAAAAATAGAAAATGATTAAAATATGCAATAAAATATATAATAGAAATCAAACGAACAAACAAACGTAAAAAGCCCAAATCGGCTTTTTGTGGCTTTTTCCGGATAAGCGAACTGGCAGTCTGGTTTTGTACGGTAGAGTGCGCCACCTGGCGAGTGAAATTGGCAAAAGCAACAAAACAGCAACAATAGGACAAACACTATTAGCATCAACGCTGATTTCAATATCAACAACAGCAGCTGCCGCCAAGACGTCCTTGTTATGATGTTAGCATCATAAGCTTTATCATCACCAACACTAGTTCACTGTCTGCCGCAGTGATTCCTGTTGGCACAGACTACATTGGCATTATCAGGACGATGAATATAATCAAGGCCATATTCGATAAATTTTAATGTCAAAGATATATTTTTTTAAAGCCTACCATACCACCCATTTACCTGAAATTATCAGTATAATATCACTACTTTGTTAGTAACCTGTCTTTTATTTCTTGACCATAGACAATACATTTAATAATGTAATAAACTAATTTATATATTAAATTATATAGTAAAATTATTTTAAATTATTTCTATAGTAAAAATGCAGTAAAAGCTGATATTTCTTATAATTTATAAGTTATCGATTTCTTCTCGGAATAAATTTCTATTCATTGTCGCCACTGTTATAACTCGTTACTTCTTCTTCTTCTTCTTCTTCTTCTTCTTCTTCTGCTTCTTCTTCTTCTTCTTCTTCTTCTTCTTCTCCTTCTTCTTCTTCTTCTTCTTCTTCTTCTTCTTCTTGCTTCTTCTTCTTCTTCTTCTTCTTCTTCTGCTTCTTCTTCTTCTTCTTCTTCTTCTTCTTCTTCTGCTTCTTCTTCTTCTTCTTCTGCTTCTTCTTCTTCTTCTTCTTCTTCTTCTTCTGCTTCTTCTTCTTCTTCTTCTTCTTCTTCTTCTTGCTTCTTCTTCTTCTGCTTCTTCTTCTTCTTCTTCTTCTTCTTCTGCTTCTTCTTCTTCTTCTTCTTCTGCTTCTTCTTCTTCTTCTTCTTCTGCTTCTTCTTCTTCTTCTTCTTCTTCTTCTTCTTCTTCTTCTTGTACCGTGTCTTTTTAGGATGCAGGCGATCATGTATTTCCACATTGCTTTATCTCTTGTCTCTCTCAATATTTTTCTCTCGGTATCTCTGAGCCCCGCTTTGTCAACCATTTGCTCAGACCTAACAAGTACGTCTTTCTCTGCTTTCCCCTGTCTCTCATTCTATTTATCCGATCTGTGAGTATCAAGTTCTCCAGGCCCTTCTTCCTCATTACATGTTCCGCGGACCTCATTTGTCTCTTCCTGATATTTTAGTATCAGTTTTCTTCTCGTTTGCATCCTTTCCAACACCTCATCGTTGCACACGTGCTGTGTCCATGGTATCCTCAGCATCCTTCTGTATGTCTCGACTTTCTTCAACGATGCGCTAACAAACAGTTAGAAAGAGAAAGGTGAAGAAAAAGTGAAATCTAAAGAAAAGAAAACAGAAAACTGAAAAAGATATTGTAAAAGAAGATTCCAAATCGTTGACTGAACGAAACGCGGAATAAAAGATTGAAATTAAAAAAGAAAGCCAAGAGGTAAAAGGAAAGTCCTGAAAGGAGAAAAGGTTGGTGAATAACAAACATGAAAGCAAGTTGGACGAGTGGGGAATTTATCAAATTATTTACAAAACTCTTTAATTTTCAGTATCATGTCCCTTTAGGGAATTATTTTTATTCATAATTTTGTTCCTGCAAATTGCCCTTGACCTCTTTGAAAAGATAGTTGCCTTTATTACGGTATTTATGTGTGCGTTGTGGTGCAGTGGATATCGGCCCGGAACAAGAAATCTGAGAGCCGAGTTCGAATTTCAGTTGAATACCTTGCATTCATCTACGCGCAGATACCCTTGAAAAATGTATTAATCAGTCTCTTCCCTCCAGTTATGGGCTAAATAACAGGAGAGATTGGGTTCTAAAAGCTTAGCTGGCAATCAGTCTACCGCAGAAAATAATGGCAACCTACTGCGGGATAATCTTTTGCCCAGTCAGCCATGTCTTTTTCGAGACATGGTCGCCCAATCGTATATTACGTATGGCACTTAACTGACAGATATTGTTCTGACAGTTATCCTCATCTTTATTTTTATATTCACGACTTTTCAGCCGTTGTACTCTCTGGCATTCAGAAACCGATTACATGGCCATGAGCAAAAAGTGCAGCCCAAAATGCTAAATACAGGTGGAGGAGACTAAAATCAAGCAGGTACAAAAATTTAAATATTGGGGAAGTGTTCTGACGGAGGATGGAAATTGCGACACAGAAATCCGACGGCGAATTGGCATGGCAAAGGAAGCATTCCAGAAGTTGAGTAAAGTATTAAGAAACAGGACAATTTCGCTAGAAACATAGAAGAGAGTACTAGATTGCTATGTGATGGCACTTCTTCAATATGGCAGTGAATGTTGGACAATATCATTGAAGATGGAGGAAAAACTTGAAGCAACTGAAATGAGGTTTAACAGGAGGATGTTGCGAATATCATGGATCGAGTATGTGAGCAATGATGAGGTTTTGGAAAGGATGGAAACGAAAAGAAAATTAATAGTAAGCATCAGGTAGAGATAGCTAAAGTTCCTAGGACATGCAATGAGGAAGGAGGGCTTGGAGAACCTGATACTAACAGGCGAGATAGAGGGAAAAAGAGACAAAGGAAAGCAGCAGATAACATATTTGAAGGACCTGATCAGGTGGATGACAGAACGAATGTTGCGTGGTGCAAAGTGCGGGACAATATCTGTACTGGAAATTCTGTAACTTTTACGGGAAGGAAACCGCAAAATACGAGCATCAACTCTACTCTTACTCGGTTACAGACGTAAGACCTCTAACAATTTTATGGAAATTTATAATACACACATAAGGATGTTTGTTGTGGTGCAGCGGATATTGGCTCGGAATGAAAAATCAGGGAGCAGAGTTCGAATTCCAGTCGAATTCCTTGCATTCACTTAGGCGCAAATACATTTGGGAAAGGTATTAATCTGTCTCTTCCCTCCAGCTATGGGTTAAATAACAGGACAGATTGGATTCTGTAGCCTTGGATGGCAAACAGTCTATGAAAGTAATGACAACCTACTGCGGGATAATATAATGCCCAGTCATCCATGTCTCTTTCGAGACATGATCGCCCAAGCGTGTATCACGTATGGCACTTAACCGACTGATAATACACACAAACAGGGCAATGAAAGCTAATTGCTAAGTCAAAATACAAGGATCATGTAGCGGCAATCTCAAAAGTGTGACACAGGAAGACATCAATAATTCCAGTTGTGGTTGAAGCCCTGGCTCTGATTGGAAAACGTTCTGATAGTTCCAATAAATGCATTCTTGGTAGCAATTGCCTTAAAGATATATAAAAAAAATGCTCCCACAAGTACAGCTCACATTTTGCAAACGACTTTAACTATTTAAAATATGTGTGATCTTCGGTTGTTCTATTTTAAAATTTTTAATTAAACGATTAGTGAAAATGTCAAGAAGCCATTTTTTACCTAAGGTCTCTGATTAGAACCCGAAAATAAACGTGTATACGACAGAAATCAAATAATAATAATATTAATAATAATATTTTTTTCTTGCTGTATAGGACCAATCATTCCTGGTGTTCCTTGACTTAAAGAAATGCAAACAATTGTACTCACAAGTACAACTCACACTTTACGAGGAGATTTATATATGCTAAGTGTATTTGATCTTAAGGGATTTTTTAAATGCTTAGTGGAAAATATCATGAAACCATTATCTAACCTTAATTATCTGGTTGGACCCAGAAAGAAATGTGTATACGATAGAAATCAAATATAAAAATAGTCATCTCTCATTACCTAAGATACTAAATATAGGGCACATAAGCACGGCGTCAGTTTAGTGCCATACGTGATACACGCTTGGGCGATCATGTCTTGAAAGTGACATGACTGACTGGGCAGAAGATTATCCCGCAGTAGGTTGCCATTATTTTCTGCTGTAGACTGGTTGCCAGCCAAGACTATAGAACTTAATCAGTCCTGCTACTTAACTCATAACCGGAGGGAAGATATATATTAATACCTTTCCCAAGGGTATTTGCGCGGAAGAAAATGCAAAGGAATTCAACCGGAATTCGAACTCGGCACCCTGATTTCTCGTTCCAAGCTGATAACCACTGCAGAACAACGCACGGCGTACATATTCATAAAACACTGCCAATGCCATATACTCAATAACATTTTAAATAATTCGAAGAATTTGGCATTTAAACAAACATAATTCTAAAAAATAATAGGAGCACTAGGAATGGTTAAAAAGATTATCGATACTCACATTCAGAAGTTTTCAGGAAGCTACTCACTCTCTGAGATACAAAAAAGAATGTACTCATCAGCACTGCGCACATCCTCAGAAAAAAAGAAACATTCTCAACCAAACGTTCTATGCCGAATATTTTCTAAGAAAATCCTTACTTTACAGGTTAAAGAAAATAGATAAACGATTTTATCAAAGAGCAAACAAAAAATTGTAAAAATCATCGTCATGTTTCCTTCTAAAATCTTTGCGTAGATTTTTTCCCATTCAGTGTCCAAAGTTAAATCATTTTTTTCACTCTGATTGGATGGCACTGCATATTTCTTGCATCTTGTGATACAAAAAACTTCTGAAGTCTTTGGTTGAGATATGAGAGACAACTCGTACTGCACAAAGTCAAACCAATAATAATAATAATAATAATAATAATAATATAATGACCACAAAACTCAATATGCATTCTTACTCACATGGGGACTGTAATGTATTTTTGAAGATCTTCAAGAAACTATGAAAATATCATAATCTTGAAGTCAGTCAGTTAAGTGCCATACGTGATACAGGCTTGGGCGATCATGTCTCGGAAGAGACATGACTGACTGGGCAGAAGCTTATCCCGCAGTAGGTTGCTATTGCTTTCTGCGGTAGACTGGTTGCCGACCAAGGCTATAGAACCCAATCTGTCCTGCTATTTAACCCATAACTGGAAGGAATAGACGGATTAATACCTTTCCCAAGGGTATTTGCGCGTAAGTGAATACAATGGATTCAACTGGAATTCGAACTCGGCTCCCCGGTTTCTCGTTCCGAGCCGATAAAATGTTACACATGAGGACATAAGTTATTCAAGTTGTAATTGTAGCTCTAGTATCTATTGCAAAGACTTATTAAAGAGACTAGCAGTATAGCCCGGCGTTGCTCGGGTGTAATGAAAGCTTTAAAATTAATCCATGGTCCTGGATCTCAGACTCTTTGGACATTGGCACGAAAGACAAAAAAGCAACAGTTGTTTCCAGTTAAAGCGAAACCGTAGACTAAAAGAAAAATGAATGGATATAAGTCAAATTTTGATTTCCTGGTATCGATATCAAATAAAGTTTTTCCGTGGTAAACTGAATTTTGAAGGCTAAATAAGTCCTCTGAGTAAATGGTATCATGGCTGAGACTAAGAACTACAATTATACATACTTAGTGCCAAACTCGAAACAAAAACTAAAATAAAAGGGCTGAAAAAAAAATACAGACATACAGACATACAGACAGATAAACAGACACACACACACAAACATCTTGCCTTATATATATATATATATATATATATATATATATATATATATATATATTATCTATTTTCTGCACTATTGTAAGAACTGCAACCTTGAAACTTCTGAATATCGTTTCTTGTGTCTTTGTCTATGAGTGTATCAAATTTGATTAAAATCGGACCATTACTTCTATAACCCGACTTTTTCGATTATCGATTTTCGATATTTATCGAGGGTACCTCGACACAAAACCTAGCTAAGAACAATGGCAGACGCTTATAGTACAACTGTGTAAATTTTCAAGAAAATCGGTTCAGCCGTTTCGGAGTCTATAGATGACGGACACACACACACACACACACACACACACACACACACACACACATACCCACAGACAAAGTTCCATTTATAAACAAGTTTAGATTCCTGGCAGCCTATGCTTTAATGAAATGTAAAAAATTGTACTACCAAGTACTCATAAGTACACCTCACACGTCATGATAAGCTTTATCGACGTAAAATGTGTGTGATTTTAGGTTAGTTAAAATGTCATAAAGCAATTTCTGATCTTAATTCTCTGGTTGAGATTCGGATGAAAATGTGTATCCAACAGATATTAAAAGAAAAAAAAATAGTGAATTGTGGTTGGCAACAGGAAATATCCCGTTCAGTATTACAGATATTGTCAGTTTTCTGACATTTACTCAGTTGGATAAGTCTTGAATGGACTTATTATGTACAGTGTTTATCTCTTCACAAGTGGGAGTCGTATTAGGGTATAATGATCGGGTGTGTTTACGATCTCAAAACGCCGGTTCCGGTTCGATCACCGAACTTAAAACAGTATTGAACAGTATATATGTCGTGGACCCGGTTGAGAGTCCAGCAAGAATTAATACAAACAACAAACTAAGAAATAACGATATACATATTAACCACAGAAAATTCCAAATACGCGGAACTCTGTTAGTAGAACGAATAAATAGGGGTTAGAAAGTAATACTATAATTAGGACTCACAATAGTCGTACGGTAGCAGTGTTAGCTATCTCTGCCTATTGCTCTCCGCTGATCTGCTCATGACGATCTCCTGTGGATCTCTTACACTCTGATCTCTCACCTCTTGTAAGGGGAAGTATATGTAGTTGTAGGAAGAGTTCAATCCGTTGAACGGGCGATGCCACCATGACAATATAGATGTGAATCCGCTTGGAAACATCGGGTTCATTCAGCAACTTACTAATATCTGAAATATGTTCCGTCTTTAAATAACCCACGAAGAGTTGATAAAGCTTAAAAGAAAAAAAAAATCAAATCATTCAATCGTCGGGTGTACAGAGAGATCTTTTCATTTCAAATTTAATTTTGCATTCCACGTCCGTCTGTTTACAGAGAGTTCGCTTAGACGGGCCCGGACTGAGAGTGTTGTCAAGTATTTAGATATAAAAACTAAGTCGCCTTGGCTGCCTCATTTTTCAAAATTATATGCAAGAAC
>JBBBDQ010029052.1:187500-230000 GCA_037127315.1 Ascarosepion bandense | reverse complement strand
TTTGATGCCTGTCTAGCGGTTTCTTCCTCTGTCTTCTCATATTTTGTTTATTTCTTCTAGCTTACTCCTTTCAGTTTTCTTTCCTTCTTTTCACTTCTTTAATTCTTTAAGGTTTTCTCTTTCTTTCTTTCTTTCTTTCTTTCTTTTTCACTTCTTTAAGGTTTTCTCTTTCTTTCTTTCTTTCTTTTTCACTTCTTTAAGGTTTTCTCTTTCTTTCTTTCTTTCTTTTTCACTTCTTTAAGATTTTTTCCTTTCTTTCTTTCTTTCTTTCTTTTTCACTTCTTTATGCTTCTTTCTTTCTTTCTTTCTTTCAAGTCTTTTCTTTCTGCGTTTATTTTTTTTTCTTGCTTTGGCTCATTTCTTTCATTCATTTTTTATGATATTCTGTGCTATTGTGTACTCTCCAATACTTCTTTCTTTCTTTTTTTCCATTTTTCCCTTTCTGGTCATCCCCCCTCTCTCTCTTTCTTTCTTTCTTTCTTTCTTTCAGTTCTTTATTTTTGTTTCTTGCTTTGTTTCTTTCTTCTTTAAGCTCTTTTCTTTCTTTGTTTATTTTCCTTCAGCACCATTTCCTCTTTCTTACTTGCTTCTTTCAGCTCATTTCTTTCTTTCTTTCTCCTTTCTTTCTTTCTTTCTTTCTTTCTTTGGGCACTTCTATCTTTTACTAATGCTCAATTGTAGCTAGCGTGTCTCCTCCTTCAACATTTTTCTTTCTTTTTTTATTCATCCCTTCAATACTTTTTCTTTATTTATTTTTACTTGTCTTTTGCTTTTTTCGTTCTTTTTCTTTCTTTTGGATATTTTCTTTTTCCCTTCTACTTCCTTCTGCTCTTTTCTTTCCCTCTTTCAACTTTTTTCCTCAATTTTTATTTCTTTTTCGCTTCCTCTTCAAGCTATCGTTTCCTATTGCTTAATTTATTTTCTTCTTTTCTCGGCGAAAATGATCTTGTTGAGCTCTTAGCTAATGCTCGTTTTTTCATCGATCTTATTGTTCGTTATTTAGCTTTCTTCTCCTTGATTGGTTGCCGACAGGTCTAAAAGTCACTCATTTCCTGTTTGTACTCCACCGGGCTTTAACTTACTTTCACTCTTTTGTAACAAATTCAATATTTTTCTTTGTTCTTTATATTTCTTTCTTTCTTTGTCATACTTTCTTCCCCGCTCATTCTTTGTAGCTTCGCAAATCTTATATTTCTTTCTTTCTTTCTTTCTTTCTTTCTTTCTTTGTCATAATTTCTTCCCCGCTCATTTGTTTTTGCTACGCAAATCTTATATTTCTTTCTTTCTTTCTTTCTTTCTTTCTTTCTTTCTTTGTCATAATTTCTTCCCCGCTCATTTGTTTTTGCTACGCAAATCTTATATTTCTTTCTTTCTTTCTTTCTTTCTTTCTTTCTTTCTTTGTCATAATTTCTTCCCCGCTCATTTGTTTTTGCTACGCAAATCTTATATTTTCTTTCTTTCTTTCTTTCTTTCTTTCTTTCTTTCTTTCTTTCTTTCTTTCTTTCTTTGTCATAATTTCTTCCCCGCTCATTTGTTTTTGCTACGCAAATCTTATATTTCTTTCTTTCTTTCTTTCTTTCTTTCTTTCTTTCTTTCTTTCTTTGTCATAATTTCTTCCCCTGCTCATTTGTTTTTGCTACGCAAATCTTATATTTTCTTTCTTTCTTTCTTTCTTTCTTTCTTTCTTTCTTTCTTTCTTTGTCATAATTTCTTCCCCGCTCATTTGTTTTTGCTACGCAAATCTTATATTTTCTTTCTTTCTTTCTTTCTTTCTTTCTTTCTTTCTTTCTTTCTTTCGTCATAATTTCTTCCCCGCTCATTTGTTTTTGCTACGCAAATCTTATATTTCTTTCTTTCTTTCTTTCTTTCTTTCTTTCTTTCTTTCTTTCTTTGTCTAATTTAATTTCTTCCCCGCTCATTTGTTTTTGCTACGCAAATCTTATATTTTCTTTCTTTCTTTCTTTCTTTCTTTCTTTCTTTTTTCTTTCTTTCTTTCTTTCTTTCTTTCTTTGTCTTAATTTCTTCCCCGCTCATTTGTTTTTGCTACGCAAATCTTATATTTCTTTCTTTCTTTCTTTCTTTCTTTCTTTCTTTCTTTGTCATAATTTCTTCCCCGCTCATTTGTTTTTGCTACGCAAATCTTATATTTTCTTTCTTTCTTTCTTTCTTTCTTTCTTTCTTTCTTTGTCATAATTTCTTCCCCGCACATTCTTTGTAGCTTCGCAAATCTTATATTTCTTTCTTTCTTTCTTTCTTTCTTTCTTTCTTTCTTTCTTTCTTTACTTTCTTTCTTTCTTTGTCATAATTTCTTCCCCGCTCATTCTTTGTAGCTTCGCAAATCTTATATTTCTTTCTTTCTTTCTTTCTTTCTTTCTTTCTTTCTTACTTTCTTTCTTTCTTTGTCATAATTTCTTCCCCGCTCATTCTTTGTAGCTTCGCAAATCTTATATTTCTTTCTTTCTTTCTTTCTTTCTTTCTTACTTTGTCATAATTTCTTCCCCGCTCATTCGTTTTAGCTTCGCAAAACTTATATTTTCTCTATTCTTTCTTTCTTTCTTTCTTTCTTTCTTTCTTTCTTTCTTTCTTTCTTTATCTGCGTCATTGTTTTATTTTAGTTTATTTAATTAGATTTTTAAGTCGAGAGCTTCTATTCCTTTAATTATTCCTTCACCTTATTTAGCAATTAATTTCATTATATAATTCAGTCAGTTTCACTTTTTAATTTTCTATTCTTAACTATTTTCTTTTTTCTGAACAACGTTAAGTCACTAGTTGATGTTTTTGTTTCTACTTTTATTTTAGTCCTTTTTCATTTTCCCTAATTGAAAAAGAAGTAAAATTCAAATATTTTATTCCTAGCATTTCAATATTTACTGATATATATTTCATCTCAGTACAAAACAGAATTGAATTTCGGAATTAAGAGAACAAAGATTATATTGCGTCAGATTTTCAGATATTCTAAATTCCATATTTGCTTTTTAACTTTGGTCAGAACATTGATTTAAAGAATTTGATTCGTAGCATATGACTGTAAAATATTTACATTAAAATAAGGTGAATGATATTTTTAATGCCTTAAAATATAACCCGGAAAACATATGTGAAGCTGAGGTATCCATTAAGCAAATGTTCACCCAGAAGTTCCTGATTATTATAATAAATAAATGCTTTGACACAATAATAATAATAAAAATAATAACAATATGCATATAAGGTTAAAATCGACAAATAGCTCAATTACCACCTATGGTTTGATTATTTTGTTTAGCGGCATATAAGCATCTATGGGTTATTTAATGCCAATATGTAAATATTTGGATTTTGGTTGGTTGATTTTGTTTAGCGGCATATAAGCATCTATGGGTTATTTAATGCCAATATGTAAATATTTGGATTTTGGTT
This sequence comes from Ascarosepion bandense, assembly GCA_037127315.1. NCBI lineage: Eukaryota > Metazoa > Mollusca > Cephalopoda > Sepiida > Sepiidae > Ascarosepion > Ascarosepion bandense. Next base: position 226,595 of record JBBBDQ010029052.1, on the reverse strand, counting down.
GGTTGATTTTGTTTAGAGGCATATCAACCTCTATGGGTTATTTAATGCCAATATGTAAATATTTGGATTTTGGTTGGTTGATTTTGTTTAGCGGCATATCGCATTAAATATCTATCGGTTATTTAATACAGACATTAATTTTCTATTTATTTTGGTTGGTTGAGTTTGTTTAATGGCATATCTACATCAGTGGTATATTTAATGCCAAAATCTAAATATTTAAACGTAACTGTATGTCTTCAACTGCCAAGAACATATATTGCTGGTCATTTTGTTTATTTATTTTAATATAAAAAGTGGATGTGCGTTGTGGTGCAGTGGATATCGGCTCGGAACGAGAAATCGGGGAGCCCAGTTTGAATTCCAGTTTAAATTCATTGCATTAACGTACGCGTAAATAACCTTGGGAAAGGTATTAATCCGTCTCGTCCTTCCAGTTATGGGTTAAATAACAGGACAGATTGGGTTCTATAGCCTTGGCTAGCAACCAGTCTACCGCAGAAAGCAATGACAACCTACTGCGGGATAATCCTCTGCCCAGTCAGTCATGTCTCTTTCGGGACATGATCACCGAAGCGTGTATCACGTATGGCACTTGACTGACTGCTGGTAATTTTAAAATTATTTTTTTTTATAATTTCATAGTTTTTTAGTGTGGGCTTCTCTATTTGGCCTAACTTGACCCTAAAAGCAGCTACCACCCCGGTTCATGGTGGTTCTTGAAACCACAGCAATTAAGAGGTTGTTTCCCTCTCTTGAAAACATTCAATCTAGCGCATAGAGACCTTGCTACAGGATGTAGTCTATCGTCATACCTTGTACTGTGTCATTTGTGTCTTGACTTTTATGCTTATTATTACACATGACTGGCTAGGATGATATATTGAATATATGGCACTGAATTCCCGGATACAACGTACAAACACCACCCAAAATGTCCCAAATAGTGATGGAGTGAATATCCTGTGAAATTTTCCAAAGCTGGAAAATTGATGCAAATAGAGCAGGTATAGACATAAGAGTTTTTTTTTTTAAAGGACCTCGCTAAATATTTGATATGAACTTCTCACAAGATTCCAATGATACTGAAATAAATTTTCAAAAATTGTCAAATTATATGGACCTGAAAATCGAAGTAACAAAAATGTGAAAAATTAAAATTATCCATGTTGTGATAGAGGTATTACTAAAGACCATCATCATTATCATTTATCCATCGCACCCAGATGGTGCATAGGGCAGCAACTTTTTGTTACTGTTTCTGTAACAAACTGTTTTTTTTTACGGAGCAGGGTTGTTAGCCCTGCACTCAACCCCCAAACATGGAGGACCGGTGGACCTTACGTTCACAGCACCTGGTATTCCCAAATGGTCACCCATGTAAGTACTGATCAGGCTCAATGTTGCTTAACTTCGTTGATCGGACGGGAACCGGTGTAAGTAACTAGATATCGCCGTAGACATTAGTAAAGATGTATACCGAAAATCATGTAAGCGAAATTCCATCGACATCTCAAAACTACAAGTAGATTACTTTGTCCGAAACTCCACATATCCAATCTTCTATTCTCTACTCTCCTTATATTTCTTGTATACACCAGAAATCAAAGCAACTAATAATAATAATAATAATAATAATAATAATAATGTTGCTTGGCAGCCCATTTAGGAGAAGGAAAACTCCGAACAACAACCCGCAACTCAAGGTGTTAATCGTGCCGAGGAGTGAATGGCTACTGCGTTATGAGGTCACAAACGATTCCCTACAGGCTTCGGGACCCTGTTTGTAAAAGACCGTTACCCAACGTGCCGGGCAACTTTGGGTGGACTTTTGGACCCGTGCGTCACTCGTGGGAAAAACATGAAAAACACAAATAGAAATAAAAAGTCCAGTATGGCTCTTCCAGTGGATAAACAGGGAGCCCGTCCTTCAGGAGGGAACCTACCTGAGGTCGAAAAATCTGCCATAGGAACAAACTCCTACACAAAGAATGTATCTTCAGGTCCCCACAACCAGGATAATCCTAATGATGGTCCTGAAAATTCACCAGCTAGATCTACAACCGTATATTTAAAGAAAGAAAAAATAAAATGGTCTCGTGAGGAGTACAAAGTCGTTATGACTGCATTTCATGAAGCGTTACTCAAACCTCAAAAAAACATGACTCGCCAAACATATGACATTTGGCGTGAAAAAGTTGGTCAAACAAATAGAAAGTATATTGACGAAAATAAATTGGCCAATGTACGTAGGTACATTATTCGTAATAACCGACTGTCAGAGGCTGAGATTCACGAAATTAAAAGAATTGTAACAAGAAGAGTCGAATCAACAAAATATGAAAAGGAACCGGAACCAGAAATAAAAAGTAATAACATCAAACAAATCACAGGTCATAATGTAGAAACCGTGAAACACGCAAATCACTGCGAAGATAATGATGTAAGTCTAAAAGTGCTGGAAAGGTGCGATCTGAGTCTGAGTCAGTTAAAAGACAAAAATAAAATTAGTTCAGAACACATCGAAGATAATTATTTGACGGAAAATAACAATATACAGGAAGCCAAGATAGAAATAAAAAACCAGCTAAGTCAAATACAAAGTATTACAATGGAGGAACGTGAACAGCTCCCAAAATTCCAACCAACAAAACAAAACCTCCGAACTATTAAATTGTACAATGCAGCACTGAAATCAATACTGGATGAAGACCCGAATACAAATCTTAACGAAGTAATATATGCATCAGCAACAGCAGCAACAAAAAAATTAAACATCAAAATAAAAACAAGGCAGTCTCGTAGACGTGAAGTTCCACCTTGGAAAAGAAAAATAGAAAAAGAAATAGAACAACTTAGAAGTGAATTATCAATATTGGATGAACTGAGTAGAGAAATAAATGTAAGAACTAGGAAAAGCAGAAGAGCCGTAAAAAAATATAACATCAAGAATGAAAATGACGTCTTATCAAATAAAGAAAAAATAAAGCAAAAAATCCAACTGAAGGCTCAAAGAATAAGACGCTATGAAAAAAGAGCAAAATTTTACAGACAAAACAAGATCTTTCAGACTGATACAAAGAGATTTTACAGGGAAATAGGTAAAAAAAGAATTGAAGTGACAGTACCCCCCAGAATGGAAGAAGTCACACAGTTCTGGGAAAAGATATGGGCTTGCCCTAAAGAACCTAGCAAGGAAGTACATTGGATTACGCAGGAGATAGAACGAATGAAGAATAAACCCGAACAGACATGGTCTGGAATTACAGAAGATGATATTAAATTTGCACTAAAAAAAGTACACAATTGGAAAACTCCAGGTATAGATAAAATTCCTAACTTTTGGCTATATTATTTAAATGCAGCACATAAAAAAATAGCCAAAGAACTCCAAGAAATGGTTGACGATCCCACTAAAATTCCTGCATGGATGACAAAAGGAATTACATTTCTTCTACCCAAGAATGGTGACACAAACAACCCGAAAAACTACAGACCAATTACATGTCTTCCGACAACATATAAACTACTAACATCTATTTTAACAAAACAAACATATTTATTCTTAGAAAGAAATGACATGATACCGCTTGAACAAAAAGGGTGCAAACGTGGCTGTTATGGCTGTAAAGACCAATTGCTAATTAACAAAATGATCCTGGAAAACTGCTACAAGACAAAGAAAAATCTTAGTACTGCCTGGATAGACTACCGAAAGGCATTCGATAGTGTGCCACATTCCTGGATTTTAAAGACTTTAAATATATACAAGATATCGCCCGTCATCATCAATTTCATCAAACAGTGCATGTCTATATGGAAAACAACCCTTTACCTCAATCATATAAATGGAACCTATAAGTCTGATGAAATCAACATCAAAAGAGGTATATTTCAAGGTGATTCTTTATCTCCCTTACTATTCTGCATATCATTAATAGCACTAACCAGTCAACTTAATAAGACAGAATGTGGTTATAAAATAGGCCAAAAGAAAATAAGTCATCTATTTTACATGGATGACTTAAAGTTATATGCTAAGAATGATAATGAGCTGGAAGGTCTTCTGCAAACTGTAAAATGCTTCAGCGAAGACATTGGAATGAAATTTAATTTGAATAAATGTGCTAAAGCTACAGTTTTACGTGGATCAATACAAGAAACATCCTCAATTAGCCTAGACCCTGCTGTAACAATAAAAGAATTGAAACCAGAAGAAGCTTATAAATACCTAGGTGTAAATGAGAGCGAAAACATTCACCATAAAAAAATGAAAGAAATAGTGCGTAAAGAGTACTATAGAAGGCTACGAATGATATTAAAAACTGAATTAAATTCACAGAATAGAGTTATGGCCATTAATAGCCTTGCAATCCCAGTTGTCCAATATAGCTTCAACATCTTAAACTGGACTCTAAACGACATCAGGCGAATGGATACTAAAACAAGAAAGCTTCTTTCTAAGCATAGGATGCATCACCCAAAGGCTGATGTAGACCGTCTATACATACCCCGTAAAGAAGGTGGAAGGGGTCTTATTCAGCTGGAATTGTCATACAAGACAACAACTATTGGCTTACTCACATACATAGAAACAACAAAGGATTGGATGATACAATTAGTAAGGCAACATGAAGAAAGAAAGAAAAAATATTCAATAATAAAAGAAGGCAGTAAATACAAACAAGAATTACAGTTAGTAGATTCTGTAGAAAAGCAAAACAGTAGCCAAGAACCAACTATTGCGGCAAAAAATATGAAAATGAAAGCCAAAGATAAAGCTCTTGAAAAGATGAAACAGCGCTGGCAAGACAAACCTCTGCATGGCCAATATCCAGTACGTGCCAATAAATCCAATGTTGACAAAGTTAATACTCATCGATGGTTACGTGCATCTGGATTAAAATCTGAAACTGAAGGATTTATACTTGCAGCACAAGACCAAAGTCTTTTCACGAGAAACTTTCAGGCAAATATTATGCATAATAATATGGATCCAAAATGCAGGTTTTGTGATAAACACCAAGAAACAATAGACCACCTAATCTCAGGCTGTTCTGTGCTTGCCCCAAACGAATATAAAAATCGCCACGATAGAGTTGGGCAATATTTACATTGGGCAATGTGCAAACATTATGGAAAAGCTGTAAACAAACACTGGTATGAACATCATCCAGCACCGGTTACAGAAATAGAAGATGTAACCATTCTATGGGATTACACCATCTACACAGACAGAAAAATTGAAGCAAACAGGCCAGACATTATTGTTAAAAACCAGAAGGAGAAAACTTGTCTATTAATTGATATGGCTTGTCCAGCGGATTGTAACATAGCAATCAAGGAATTTGAAAAACTGTCAAAATATAAAGACCTGGAAATTGAAATAGAAAAAATGTGGAAATTGAAAACAAGAGTTGTGCCAGTGATAGTAGGTGCACTTGGAATGATAAAAAATGGAACAAAACAACACATTGAAAGAATCCCTGGAAACCCCAGCTTAAGAGATATACAAAAAATTGTATTATTAAGTACAGCCCACACACTAAGGAAAGCGTTATCTATGTCATGCTGGGGATGATAGGGAGGATAGAAAAACATGAAATGGAGTCATAACAACACGCCACTACCTGCCTTAGGTCTCCCCGCAGACTTGGTTGGTAGTGAGACCAAAGCAGAAATCGAAATATGATGAAAAATGACATAATAATAATAACTGAAAGCAAGAGTCGTGCCAGTGAAAATAGGTGCACTTGGAAGGATAAAAAATGGAACAAAACAACACATTGAAAGAATCCCTGGAAACCTCAGCTTAAGAGATATAACAAAAAAATTCCTGTTAAGTACAGCCCACTCACTAAAGAGAAATTTGTCTATGTAACGCTATGGATGATGGTGAAGATAGAAAAAACATAAAATGGAGCCATAACAACACGCCAAGACCTGCCTTAGGTCTTCCCGCAGACTTGCTAGGTAGTGCGACCATAGCAGAAATCGAAATATTATGAAAAATGACATAATAATTATATAAAAACCTGGAAATTGAAATAGAAAAAATGTGGAAATGGAAAACAAGAATCGTGTCAGTGATAGTAGATGCACTTGGAATGATAAAAAATGGAACAAAACAACACATTGAAAGAATCCCTGGAAACCTCAGCTTAAGAGATATAACAAAAAAATTCCTGTTAAGTACAGCCCACTCACTAAAGAGAAATTTGTCTATGTAACGCTATGGATGATGGTGAAGATAGAAAAAACATAAAATGGAGCCATAACAACACGCCAAGACCTGCCTTAGGTCTTCCCGCAGACTTGCTAGGTAGTGCGACCATAGCAGAAATCGAAATATTATGAAAAATGACATAATAATTATATAAAAACCTGGAAATTGAAATAGAAAAAATGTGGAAATGGAAAACAAGAATCGTGTCAGTGATAGTAGATGCACTTGGAATGATAAAAAATGGAACAAAACAACACATTGAAAGAATCCCTGGAAACCTCAGCTGAAGAGATATACAAAAGATTGTCTTGTTAAGTACAGCCTACACACTAAGGAGAACTTTGTCTATGTAACGCTAGGGATGTTATGGGAGATAGAAAAAACATGAACTGAAGCCATAACAAGACACCACGACTTGCCTTAGGTCTTCTCGCAGACTTGGTAGGTAGTACAACCATAGCAGAAATCGATATATGTTGAAAAATGAAAACATAATAATAATAATAATAATAATAATAATAATAATAATAAACCATCTAATCTCAGAAGGTTCTGTAATCGCACCAAATAAATATCGTCAAATAGAGTGAGCCAATATTTACACTGTACAATGTGAAAACAGTTTGGAAAAAATGTTAACAAACAGAGGTATAAACATCACCCATCTTTGGTTACAAAAACTGAAGACATCACAATTGTATGTGATTTTACCACTTTTACAGACAGGAAGATTGTAGCAAATTAGCAGGACATAATTGTCAAAAACCGAAAATAAAAACTTGTCTACTAATTGCCCAGCGGACTATAACATATCAAAGTATGAAACCTTGAAATTGAAAATAGATAAGATGTGGAAATTGAAAACAGTCATAGCGCACCTACTATGACTGTTACAGTCATAATAGGTACACTAGGAATGATATAAAAAAAACCCGAACACGACAACACATTGAAAATCATCCCTGAAATGGGATTTCTTAAGAGAAATTCAAAAACAAAATATTGTCTTAAGTACATATCGGGTCGGAACGAGAAATCGGGGAGCCGATTTCGAATTCCAGCTGAATTCATTGCATTCACTTACGCGCAAATACCCTTGGGAAAGGTATTAATTCGTCTATTCCTTCCAGTTATGGGTTAAATAACAGGACAGATTGGGTTCTGTAGCCTTGCTTGGCAACCAGTCTACCGCGGAAAGCAATGGCAACCTACTGCGGGATAATCTTCTGTCCATTCAGTCATGTCTCTTTCGAGACATGATCGCCGAAGCGTGTATCACGTATGGCACTTAACTGACTGACAGCCTATACTCTATATTACACAGTAAGAAGAATTATGTCTGCGTAACGCTAGTGATGTTATGGAAATTAGAAAAACAATTCATGAAATGTAGCCATACCAACACACCATTGCCTGTCTTAGGTTTTCTCGCAGACTTGGTAGGTAGTGTGACCATAGCAGAATTTTAAATAATAATAATAATAAAGTTTTTTTTTAACATTCGTCTTTTCCTTAGTTGCTGATATTTCGAAAGAACTTTTTTTAAATGACGATATTTTTTCTTAAAAGCAAAACAAAACTATACAACAGGAAAAAACAGTACGATGGAAAACAAAAAACAATACGATACAATTTCTACGATATTCTTTCTTAGAAAGACTACGTTTTTTTCGATAATGCTATTTTCGACGAATTTAATGAAAAAATAACTGAACATACAGATGGGTGAACAAATTATTCTTTTTAAATTTCACATCAGTGATAAACTTAAACGAAATTTAACTTTTCCTTCTCCATTAATGTTTTTTGACAATTATTTTCATTACAGGAACTAGTGGTGTCAGCCATAGTTTTTTTTAATTAATTAACAACTCATCTTATCAAGATTAAAAAAAAACTGTCGTGGGATCTCCCCTTTTTCTTTTAATGGATTCGACTTGAGTATACATATACTCCTCCCATAATGAGATCCGTAAGTTACAGTATGAGTATATGGCTGGGAAGACCCACATTAAAAAGACCTTGTGTCACATCTCGCTTTACGTGGGAAGTTGGGTAAATACCGTTACAGTCCGAGTACCGTAGAGATCTGTAAGACACCGAGAGATAACGAAGTTACACAGAGAATACCGCCTCAGTAGTCATAGTAGCTCTGAGCTTCCCTCAGCCATAATAGTACTACACAGATATATTAATTCCATCACGGCTTCACTTCAAAGACTTGTATATATAGAGTGACACGAATAAGCATTGGAGACATGTTATTTTCTGTTATAACTCTATTTCATGTTCTCAATTTTGCCTGATATGTGGTCAGTAATATCTTGTATTGTTTTTTTTATATGTATGCGGAAGGAAAATTAAAAACTCATGGTTCAATCCATATTTTTATCGAAGTTCAAAATTACCCTATGCAAAAGTATTGAATACATTAATTTAATGTTTTGTTGCATAGGCTTTGTTTTGTTTCACTGCTTCCAGTTGCTTTCTGTAGTTGGCCACAAGTTTTCCACACTGATTCACTGTTACTATACCCCATTCTTCCTTGCATAATTCCTCTAATTGCTTGATATTTCGTGGATTACGCTTATGAACTTTAACCTTCAAAGTATTCCACAAATTCTCAATTAGATTCAAGTCAGGAGACTGACTTGGCCAATTGAGAGTACTAATACCATTATTTTCAAACCATTCCTTTGTAAGTTTTGCGGTATGTTTGGGAACATTATCATGTTGAAGCACGAAATTCCGACCATGTCCTAAAGAAGTTGCAGATTTCTGAAGGTTCTTCTATAGAATCTCCCTGTTCCTGCTACCATTCATTCTACCATGGATAACTTGTAAGTCACCAATGCCCTTGGATGAAAAGCATCCCCATATCATAATGGAACCACCCACAAACATAACTGTGGGGATGGTATTGTGCTTGTTGAAGTCAGTGCCATTTTTTCTTCAAACACTTGTCGCTGTGTTCCTTCCGAATAGTTCAACTTTCGTTTCATCCGACCAGATTACCTTTTCCCAAAACTGCATACCTTTCTTTTAATAAGTTTCGATAAACTTTAATTGGTCTTTGACATATTTGGTTTTCAGTAAAGGCAATTTTCTTGGTGATCTTGAATGAAAGCTTGTATGATATAGAGCTCTACTAATGGTATCCTTACTTATATTAATTCTAGTACCCTCAAGATCAGTTTTAATTTCAGAATGAGTAATGAAGGTTTTTTTTTTTTTTTTTTGCACATTTCTGCTGATCCACCTTGAAGTCCTCTCATTTATTTTTCTCGGTTTTCCATTTCCTGGAAGGTTTGCTGTACCATCGCCATACTTCTTATACTTTCTGATGATATTTCCTACTGTACTTAGTGCTAGATTCATTATTTGTTAATTTTTCGGTAACCTTGTCCTCCTTTGTGACGTTCAATGATTCTATCTCGCATATCTCTGGATAATTCTTTAGTTTTTGCAGTTTTTAATCCTTGAATTGCAGAATGCACATCAAAAAGTCAGATGATTAGTAACACTATCTTGTAAGCAATTGTGTGCTTCTCTGATTGGTCAGAGATAACATTCTAATACGAACGAAAATTTGAATATTAAAAGTCTTCTAAAATACAAATTTTCGATTGGAAATTTGAAAAAAAAGTGTCATGTATCCAATACTTTTGCATAGGGTAATTTTGAACTTTGATAAAAAAAAAACTGGATTCAAACATTAGGTTTTAAGTATCCTTCCACATACAACTAAAACGACTTTACAATATATTACTTACCAAATATCAGGCAAAATGGCGAACATAAACTAGAGTTATAACAGAAAATAACTTGTATCCAATACACTGTATATTCCTTACTAATCGTATTCCTGGATTACTAACCTGCGTTCCAGTTGTATCTTTACATTTAATATAACCTATTTTTCTATTTCAAATACCTGTTTCGCTGTTTATTATTTTGTGTGGTTCCTCACCCGAAATCCACAACAAAAAGAGAGAAGAAAAGCAAAGGAAAAAATTACCATCTCTATGTTTCTCTCTTTCTCTCTCTTTTTCTTAACATGATATTCTTGTGTAGTGATGTTTTGTTTGTTGAGCGGATGTTTCTTCCATGTTTTATTTATGTTTTAACTAGCGTGTTACTCTTTGAATCCAATCGCGTCTCTGTCTACTGTCGCTTGGAAACTTCTTTATGAATACTCTGAACAACAACCCGCAACTGAAGCAGTTAATCGTGCCGAAGAATGAATGTCGACTGCGTCATGAGGTCGCGAACGATCCCCCAGAGTCTTCGGAATCCTGTTTGTAAAATACCGTTACCCAACGTGCCAGGCAACTTTGGGTGGACTTTTGGACCCGTGCGTCACTCGTGGCAATAATATGAGAATTAAAAACAGTGGATAAACAGGAATCCCGTTCTTCAGGAAAGAACCTACCTGAGGTCGAAAAATCAGCCATAGGAACAAACTCCTACACAAAGAATGAATCTTCAGGTCCCCACAGCCAGGATAATCGTAACAATGGCCCTGAAAATTGTTCAGCTAGATCCATAACCGTACATTTAAGGAGAGAAAAATAAAATGGTTTCGTGAGGAGTACAAAGTCCTTATAACTACATTCCATGAAGCGTTACTCAAACCTCAGAAAAACATCACTCCTCAAACATATGAAATTTAGTGAGAAAAGATTGGACATACAATTAGAAAGTCAGTCAGTCAGTTAAGTGCCATACGTGATACACGCTTGGGCGATCATGTCTCGAAAGAGACATGATTGACTGGGCTGAAGATTATCCCGCAGTAGGTTGCCATTACTTTCTGCGGTAGACTGGTTGCCGACCAAGGCTATAGAACCCAATCTATTCTGCTATTTAACCCATAACTGGAAGGAAGAGACGGATTAATACCTTTCCTAAGAGTATTTGCGCGTAAGTGAATACAATGGATTCAACTGGAATTCAAACTCGGCTCCCCGATTTCTCGTTCCGAGCTGATATCCACTGTACCACAAAGAAAAAAGTTAGAAAGTACATTGACAAAAATAGCCAATGGAAAAAGGTACATCATGCGAAATAATCAACTAAAAGAGGCTGAAATCAACAAAACAAGAGAACCGGAATCGGAAAAAATTAGTAACATCATACAAGTCACAGGTTATAATGAAGAAACTCAGATACACACAATCACCGTGAAGATAATGCTGAAAGTTTAGACGTATTGGAAAGGTGTGATCTTAGTCGGTCACAAGACAGCAATAGAACGAGTTCGAAACACATTGAACTGATTTATTTTACGGAAGACAATAATAGTATACAAGAAGCCAAGGAAGAAATCAAGAGATATGTAAGTCAGATGCAAAATATTGCAATGGAGGAACGAGAGCAACTCCCAAACTTACAACCAACAAATCATAAACTCGTAACTATTAAGCTTTATAATGCCGCACTCAAATTTATTCTGGATGAAGAAGTCACTCATATAACTCTCAATGAAGCAATATAAGCATTAGCAATTGCAGCAACAAAATGATTGAACATCAAAGTAAAGACAAGAAGACCCATTTTGGAAAAGAAAAATAGAAAAAGAAATCGAATAACTTAGAAATTAATAATAATAATAATAATAATAATAATAGCTAGAATTGCCATACAAGACAACAACTATTGGGTTACTAACATACATAGAAACAACAAAGGACTGGATGATACAATTAGTAATGCAACATGAAGAAAGAAAGAAAAATATTCAATAATAAACGAAGGCAGTCAGTACAAACAAGATTTACAGTTAGTAGATTCTGTAGAAAAGCAAAACAGAAGCCAAGAACCAATTATTGCGGCAATGAATATGAAAATGAAAGCCAAAGATAAAGCTCTTGAAAAGATGAAACAACGGTGGCAAGACAAACTTCTGCATGGCCAATATCCAGAACGTGCCAATAAATTCAATGTTGATAAAGTTAATACTCATCGATGGTTACGTGCATCTGGATTAATGGGATTAATGTCTGAGACTGAAGGCTTTATTCTTGCAGCGCAAGACCAAAGACTTTTCAGTAGAGACTTTCAGGCAAATATTATACATAATAATATGGATCCAAAATGCAGGTTCTGTGATAAACACCAAGAAACAATAGACCATCTAATCTCAGGCTCTTCTGTACTTGCCTCAAATGAATATAAAAATCGTCACGATAGAGCGGGGCAATATTTACATTGGACAATGTGCAAACACTATGGAAAATATGTAAACAAACACTGGTATGAACATCACCCAGCACCGGTTACAGAAATAGAAAATGTCACCATTCTATTGGAACACAGACAGAAAAATTGAAGCAAATAGGCCGGACATTATTGTTAAAAACCAGAAAGAAAAAACATGTCTATTAATTGATATGGCCTGTCCAGCGGATTGTAACATAGCAACCAAGGAATTTGAAAAACTGTCAAAATATAAAGACCTGGAAATTGAAATAGACAAAATGTGGAAATTGAAATCAAGTGTCGTACCAGTAATAGTAGGTGCACTTTGAATGATAAAAAACGGAACAAAACAACACATTGAAAGAATCCCTGGAAACCCCAGCTTAAGAGATATACAAAAAATTGTCTTATTAAGTACAGCCCACACATTAAAGAGAACTGAGATATTAGGGGAGATAGAAAAAAGATGAAATGGAGCCATAACAAGACACTACGACCTGCCTTAGGTCTTCTCGCAGACTTGGTAGGTAGTGCGACCATAGCAGAAATCGAAATATGATGAAAAATGACACAATAATAATAAAGTTTTCTTATTATTAGTACTCGATGATCTGGCAAGAAGAATAAATTTAAGAACTGGAAAGCAGAAAATTTGAAAGAAAATACAATATTAGGAATGAAATCTTATCAACTAAAAATAAGGCAAACAATAGAACTGAAAGTTCAAAGAATAAGATGCTATAATAAACACCAAAATTTTACAGACAGAACAAGATCTTTTTACAGGGCAACAGTAAACAAATAATTGGAGTGAAATACAGTTCTGATGAAACAACACAAATATCCCGAGACACTACAGACTAATTCCATGTCTTCCCACAACGTACGAACTATTGACATTTATATTAACAAAACAGGCATATTTCTTCGTCGAAAGAAATGATAAACTATCACTTGAACAAAAAGTGTGCAAACATGGTTGTTACGGATGTAAAGACCAATTACTTATGAATACGATGATCCTAGAAAACTTTTTCAATGCAAAGGAAAAGCTTAGTACTATCTGGATAGATTATGGCAAGGCATTCGATAGTGTACCACATACCTTTTATCTCAGAGTTTTAAATATGTACAAAGTATCAATCTTATAAAACAATGGATGCCGATATGAATCCAGTGTAGAGTTGGTGGAGAATCTGCGAGAAAATCTCTCGGCCTTGTCCGCTGAAGATGTGAGGACCTCAAATTAATTTTACTAGGACACTTTTACACAGCCGCTAATAGTCTTTGGGCCAAACGTACAGGATACTATACGCTGCTTTATATCTTCTTGCACACATTAGAGGCAAAAAGGCGCCTGTTAAGGTCCGACGCGTGGCTCCGATAAAGCCTGAAGAAGTGATTCCGGTGGGCGACAGCGACCGAGAAATCAGAGAGAATCAAGGGGACGAATAGGGTTTAAGTCGCAACTTTCTGCCTAAGACGAAAGCAACGATGCCAGCCTTAATCCAAGAGGAGACTTCGGATGCACAGTTCTCAACGGGAAAACTAAAAACTTTGCTCTCCATTCTTTAGATATTACGTTAATCATTTTATTTCTTTTTTCTTTCTTTTTTGTTGTTATTGTCTATATATCAGTTTCTCTCTGTCTCTACGTCTTTCTTTCTTTCTTTCTTCCTTTCTTTCTTTCTTTTTTCTTTCTTTCTTTCTTTCTTTTTCTAGCTTTCAATGCTTTTTTAAAATTTTTACCTTCCTTCATTTTCTTTGCTTTCTTCTTTTCCTTTTCGCTCTTTTAGTTATTTTCGATTTTTTAATTATTTTTATTGTAATCTTTTGTGATACCGTGTATCCACCACTATTTCTTTCTTTCTTTCTTTCTTTCTTTCTTCTCTTTCTTTCTGGAGTTTTCTGTCTCATTTTCTTTTTTTATCACTTTTCTTATTTCTTTTTCTTTCCTTTCTTCTTTATTTCTTTCTTTCTTTGTATTCCTTTTTCAGCTCTTTTCTTTTTTCTTTCATTCCTACTTTCTTTCTTTGTGTTATTTTTAAAGTCATTATTCGCCATTCAAACATCCATTTAGGTATTATGTCAATTCTTTTCTAATATTTTTAAAAAAATTAAAGTGAAAAAAATATTCAAAAAAGGAAAGCAAGACCTCCTTCACTACGATTTCTTAAAATCACTTCTTTCTTTCAAAAGTCTTTTATTTTTAAATTTAATTAAGTTCAGCTGCAGGAGGGTAAAGTTATTAGAATCCAGACCGCCAAACTGATCAAAGGTCAGAAATAGCATCATAACCATTTTCACTGAGCATTTTTTCAGAAAATAAAGAAGAAAAAATGGCAGCTTAAAATCACACACATTTTACACAGATAAAACCCTTCGTAAGGTGTGGATTTGACCTTGTGAGTACACTTTTTTGTGTTCCTTTAAGGCTTGGTCTTCAATGATTCTGTTAGAATATGTTTCAATCAATTTGAGGTTTCCAACTAACACTAGAATTGTTGTTTTGTTCTCATATTCCACACGTTTGAAATTTTGACTTCACGTTTCTTATATTTTGATAGATCTTTGAAGATCTTCAAATATACACTACAGTCTGCGAAAACTGCTATGTCAATAAGAATGCGCGTTTGTTTTTGCGGTCTATAAATCCTTACAGTTCCTGTTTCTGTAACCGCGTCTGGTGTTGTTTATGCAAGTTTCTTACTGTTTCCTTCCCGTAAAAGTTGCATATTTTCAGTGAAGTTATTGGACCACTCTGACATGCCCGGGTTTTATATGCATTGAGTGTTAATACCGTCCAGCTTGAAACCAGATGATCAATTGTCTCTGGATATTTATCACAGAATCTGCATTTTGGGCTAACACAATATTTTGGTATATGTGCTTTGTAAATGCTGGATAATAAGCAATTGTTCTTTGCAGGACGAATAAAACCTTGGGATTCAACTGTTAAACCTGCACTATGTAGCCATTGATGTATATAAGGTTTGTCTACATCAGGTTTTTTTGGCACGGGGGTGGGAATATTGACCGTGAAGTGGTTTATCTTGCCATCGTTTCTGTATCTGGTCAATTGCATTTACCTCTGCTTTTTTTTATTCAAGTTTTTGTAGCTGCAGTTGATGTATTATATTTTATTTGCACTTCCACTTGAAATTTCATTTCTAACTTGTTGATTTCTTTTAGTACAGAATAAAGTTGTTTTCTTTTACTTCTTTTACGTTCTTTGACAGAGATTATCAACTATTCTCTGGTAGTTTTCAGGTATCTTTGAAGGCTGATTGCTGAAATTTTGTAAGACAGTTCTAGTTGAAATAATCCTCTGCCTCCTTTGGATCTAGACACATACAGTCAATCAACTTCAGCCACAGGATGATGCAAGCGATTGTAAATAAGAAGCTTTCTTGTTTCGGTGTCCTTTGGCTTAATGCTAGTTATTGCACAACGGGGACAGCCCAAGTGTTTATGGCTGATATTTTGTTTTTTTAATCAACTCGGTATTCAACACCAGACGCACACACCTGTAGTATTCTTTTCTGACGTTTTCCTTTATTTGGGTATGTTGTAGTCCATCTCTATCGCTAATTCCTATGTACCTATAAGTTTCTTCTTGTCCCAGTTCCCTAACCTTTGTGACAAAATTTGGATCTACTGAGTGTGTTTCCGTAATTCTTCCTTAAGAACATATGGCCCGGTGGACATAGACGTTGGTCAGTTCCTGAGTTGACTCTTAGAGTTGTGGGTTCAATACCAGGCCACAGCAGTGGTGAACAAGTAACTTTCAGGGTTAGAGGGAGATAACTCATGACTTCCAATCGAGGCTTTACGCAAGCAATGGAGTTCATATACACCAGTGATCTTAATAAAGGGTTCGGTTCGAAATTCCTAGTACTTGAAGAAGGCCGAAGCGTACAACTGTCGAAACATTGTACAAATGGCAACAAAGATGAGGACAATAGTCCGAATAATGTAAATACTGTAATTCTTTCTTTCTAAAGTCTTACTTTCGCACCTTTATCTAATCCGAAATCCATGCCTAATGTCATCAGTGAAATATTTTACAGTATTGAGGAAAACCTGGTTTTTCATCAAGGCTATAGAACCTAATCTTTCGTGCTATTTAACCCATAGCTATAGGGAAAAGAGATGGATTAATAGATTTCTTAAGAGTATTTGTGCGTAAGTGAATGCAAGAAATTCAAATGTATTTTGAACTCGGCACTCCGATTTCTCATTGCGAGCCAAATTTTGAGAACGGTTGGTTTCATTTTTTGTATTTTCACACTCATTGCCGTCTTTGGCAAAGTGTTTGAGATCATCCAATTAGAGCAAGGTAAGTGATTAAAAACTTTATTTTTTAGTACATGCGTAATGGGATTGAAGAACAGACAAAACAGAAAGGGTGACAGGGAGTCGCATTGAAAGATTCCTCGCCGTATATTCAGGCGGTTGGATGTGGCAGTGCCTCTAGTGTGATTTTGGTATAATGTGGTTTTCAACATTCCCATGCTGTGTTTAAGGAAATTTACTATGATCGAGTAGACTTTGAACATTTCCAAAACCTTAAGGGTCCAAGACTGTGGCACAAGATCAAAGGCGTTACAGTAACCTACCCCTACTGTGCAGAGATTTCTACAATTTCTCAGGATCATTTTGTTTATCTACAGTTAATCTTTGCATCTATATAAACCTTTCTGACCTTCCTTCTGTTGCTAGAAAAGATTGCTGTTTTTATTGAGAGATAACTAAGTACAGCACATCAGAACAGACGTGGTCAGTTTATACGTGGTAGACATACATACTATTGGCATATAATTTTTCGGAACATATGTTTCACGTGTTTTGGTATGAGATAAGTAATACCTTCAGTGATCCATTCAGTGATCCATTCAGTCATTAGGATTATTAATTAGAATTGATAAATGCCTATATTTCTGTGCTGAGGTAGTATTTACACTATTTACATTATTCGGCTCGGTCTCGGTACGAGAAACCGAAATTTCAGTTGAATTCATTGCATTCACTTACGCGCAAATACCCTTAGGAAAGGTATTAATCCGTTTCTTCCTTCCAGTTATGGATTAAATAACAGGACAGATAGGGTTCTATATCCTTGGCTGGTAAGCAGTCTACCGCAGAAAGCAATGGCAACCTACTGCGGGTTAATCCTCTGCCGAGTCAGTCATGTCTTTTTCGAGACATGATCGCCCAAGCGTGTTTCACGTATGGCACTTAACTGACTGACTGACATTATTCGAACTATTGTCCTCATCATTGTTGCCATTTCCACGACGTTCCTAGTACCTGAAGAAGGCCGGAGCGTACAACAGCTTACACGTCGTTGAAATGGCAACGAAGAAGAGGACAATAGTCCGAACAATGTATATAGAGCATTGATAAGGTTATGTGCGAGGGATTTATAGATTGATGGATGATGATAGATCCAAAAATGGGCATCGTTTTATTTCCTGGAGTTTTCCAATTTTAAGATTTCGTTAGAGTTTGTCCAACATTATTTTGGTTATATTTTCAAATTCTTGTAGAGGCGTATCCATCATTTTTACTCGTACTTATTCTACGATTCTGCATTGGGCTGCTTCATATATTCTCCACCCGGCCTCGCAAAATTTACTTTTTCAAGTTAGAAACATCGATCGCGTTTCTTTGCTTTTTTTAAAAAAATACCATCGCTTCTAGTAGAGCATGTGTCATCGATGATCCCTCGCCATCGATGACCCCTCGCCATCGACGACTCCTCGCCATCGACGATGGGGTAGCTGATGCTTCTTAACTTGTCTTTTTGTACACGTCAGGATGTTGATCCACGCAAATCCCTTTATCCTGCGGGCGAGGTAGACTGGTTTTCCAGCAAGGCTATAGAACCTAAACTTTCGTGCTATTTAACCCATAGCTATAGGGAAAAGAGATGGATTAATAGATTTCTTAAGAGTATTTGTGCGTAAGGGAATGCAAGAAATTCAAATATATTTCAAACACGGCACTCCGATTTCTCATCGCGAGCCAATATCCACTGTACCCCAACGAACATCCATCGGTACTATACTGCAAGAAGAATACCTTTAGCTCTTAATCTTGAACTACGGGACCACCCGCCGATTATTATTATTATTATTACTATTATTATTTTTATTATGATTATGATGATGATTATTATTATGATGATTATGATGATTATGATGATGATGATTATTATTATTATTACTACTACTACTACCTCCGCTTTAAGGAGGTGGTAATGTATTTGGTCATGTTTGTCTGTTTGTTTTCTGACTGTCCGTGGATAAAAAAAGATATCTCAACACCAGCTTGATGGATTCGGATGAAATTTTCAGGGAGAAATGACCTGTCACAAACTAATTAGATTTTGGGTTCGATCCGGTACGGAATAAAATTTCTGGATTATTTTTCCGATTTTATTTATGAAATTTAATTTTTGTCTGTGAAATATCAAATATCAGATTACTTCCCTAGATTCCTTAAAATAGTGAATTACTTCCCCTTTTTATTTTAAATGTGCATAAAATTTTGAGAACGGTTGGTTTCATTTTTTGTATTTTCACACTTGATGGTAATTAACTTCATTGCATTTATTCTTTCTCATTTTAATAATCATCTCTTGCTAACCGCGGAGATAATGTCGGTTTTCCATTAGAGGAGGTTTCCACTCTTTGACTACTCTTTCTAGTCATATAATAATTCTGCTTGTTCATTTCTTAGTTAGTTACTCAGTTCGTCCGTCCGTTACACCACTTACTCTCTATACGAGCTTTTCTTTCCCCTCTATCTTTTTAAACGCTACTCTCCCTAGCCTTTCTCTCCCCTTTGCCAAACAGAAGGGTAGTAAAGAGTGAGAGAGGAGGAAGAGAAAGTCTATAGCATTACCGTAGCAGCAGCAGCAGCAGCTTAAGCTGTGTGTATATGTGTGTGCACTGTACAATATAGTAAAAAATAAGTAGGTTTGTTGTCGTATCCTGCGACCTAATAACAAAATTTCTGGCCTCTTTTATACCCTTGGCCATAAGTTGGTCTTTTCTGTTTACAATGGACACAAGAGCCTTTAAAGTAACTTTAATTATTTAAAAAAAAATGTTTAATCCTTTCTAACATTTTCGAAATTTTGTAAGAAAGTTTTGTTTTGATTTGAGTTAGCGGCTAAAGAAACGTTACGACTGTTTCATAATGGAAACGTAATGATTGCATCACCCACTTTTTTCGGTGACAAACAGATTAATTTGGAAATTCTCACAAAAATAAAATAATAGTCGGATTTTAATGAAACTAACAGTACTCATTCACAAATGAATAAAATTATTTGTGAAATTATTTTCTTTTAAAAATCTTGATAAAAATATATTGTTTTACCTCTGTTACCCATCCTCCACGTAAATACATGAAATCTTAATAAATTTTATATTGATGGCTAACTTTTGCTTTATTTGTTCAACGCAGAACTCCTTGGAGAATATAAATCATCTATTTTCTTACTTTAAGTTTGCAATCATTATCCGAAGATCTCCTAAGAGTAAAATAAAAAACTGCAATAAAACTCTGATATAATTTAATTTGATAAGATTTTAATTGCTGGAATAAGTAATAACTATTAAAGACATTATACTCTGAAAAAAAAATCGATTAATAATAAAACGATTTTTATTAAAATTTTCAATTTTAGATAGGCAATATAATCATCAATTCTTAAGTAAAAACTCTACTTGCAATCAATTCTTTGAAGATTTAAAAATATTTTAAAAACTTTATGTATTATTAAATTATTTAATAATAATAATAATAATAATAATAATAATAATAATAATAATTGAAATAGAAAAAATGTGGAAATTGAAAACAAGAGTTGTGCCAGTGATAGTAGGTGCACTTGGAATGATAAAAAATGGAACAAAACAACACATTGAAAGAATCCCTGGAAACCCCAGCTTAAGAGATATACAAAAAATTGTCTTATTAAGTACAGCCCACACACTAAGGAAAACTTTATCTATGTAATGCTGGAGATGATAGGGAAGATAGAAAAACATGGAATGGAGCCATAACAACACGCCACTACCTGCCTTAGGTCTCCCCGCAGACTTGGTTGGTAGTGAGACCAAAGCAGAAATCGAAATATGATGAAAAATGACATAATAATAATAATAATGATAATAATGAAAACAATTCTTTTATAATTTTATTAATTTATTTTATTTATTAAGGCGTTACTATCATTTGTAGTATGACAAAGTAAATTTTTTTCCAGAAAATCATAATTATCCTTCCGTGGAAATTCCACTTGTTTCACTAGTTATTATTTCATTTCAGTAAATTACTAATATAATGTATTATTTTACGTTGTTTTTTTTTGTGACGTTTCTTTTCTTTCATTCGCTGTCTTGCATTTATTCAAGTTAGAATATGCAGTTTTAAGGCGTCACAATCTTCAACTTTAATTTCAAAATGCTTTTATTTTTTATTTTGCTAGTCTCTTTAATAGATACATTTTATCTGATGGCAATGGCATATCTACAAGAAAGTATTTTTATTTGTAGCATTTATATTTAATCTCTTTATCTGGTCTGTTCGCTTTCAAATGACTGCCTCTACCAATGGTAAAGTCTTGAAATATAGTGTACTCGTAATTTTCACAAGACTCTCTCAGGCTAATGATCAGCATTCGTCAGCATGCAGTTAACAACAATATTGGCATTTTCTCTAAGGCATATCTTACCCCTAATGTATTTCTATAACTATTATTTATTAGCTTAAATTTATTACTAGTTGTTGTGGGGTTTTGTCTTTTCATAAAGATGGACTTGTCCAGAGTATACTTATACTACTGCTATAGAAGCGAGACTGGATTATGCCGCGTTTACACTCTCAGCTTTCTGCCTTCGTGAGGAGAGCATTAACCCAGGCGTGACTTCGCCGAAGGGTAGGATTACGACTGGGCAAAATTAGACAGCTATTTTTGGTTGGGCTATATGGCCCGGAGGTCCCACGTAAAAAGGCTTTGTGCCACATTTTGCCCTAGTGGGAGAGCAGATAAATACAGAATACCGCGTTTTCTCGCGTTAATTCCATTGACACTGTCAACTCTCTGCTTTCGGACAGAGAGCATTAACCCAGCCGTGGCTCCGCTGAAGGGTAGAGTCACGACTCGGCCAAATTAGACAGTCATTTTTGGCTGTGCTATATTTTCCGGAAAACACACGTAAAAAAAAAGGTCTTGTGCCACATTTTGTCCTAGTGGGAGGGCAAATAAATACCGAATACCGCGTTTTCTTGCGTTAATTCCATTGACACTGTCAACTCTCTGCTTTCGGACAGAGAGCATTAACCCAGCCGTGGCTCCGCTGAAGGGTAGAGTCACGACTCGGCCAAATTAGACAGTCATTTTTGGCTGTGCTATATTTTCCGGAAAACACACGTAAAAAAAAAGTCTTGTGCCACATTTTGTCCTAGTGGGAGAGCAGATAAATACAGAATACCGCATTTTCTCGCGTTAATTCCATTGACACTGTCAACTCTCTGCTTTCGGACAGAGAGCATTAACCCAGCCGTGGCTCCGCTGAAGGGTAGAGTCACGACTCGGCCAAATTAGACAGTCATTTATGGCTGTGCTATATTTTCCGGAAAACACACGTAAAAAAAGTCTTGTGCCACATTTTGTCCTAGTGGGAGGGCAAATAAATACCGAATACCGCTTTTTCACAAAGCGTTAACCGGAGAATACAAGAGTCCAGAGAGAGATTAGCAGTCAGTACGCAGCAGCTCATAGTAGCTCTGTGCTTCACTCATCGAGAAGATTATTACGCAGTACTCATCAGCTTCCGACGCGGACATAATCAATATACTACGGCTTCACTTCCAGAGACTTGTACATATTCTTTTTACTAACCCGCATTTCTGGATTACTAATCTTCATTCAAGTCTGTATCTTTACGTTAATACACTTATTTTTTATCTCAGTTACTGGTCGTTGTTTATTTGTTTGCGCGGGCCTCATTTCCGGGATTCACAACACTAGAATCTAAGTATATTTCTGTTGGAAACAAAGAAAATATTACTAAACTGTTATGTGTCATCTGTCCTCCTATACGGCAGAAAATGCTGGACAATCTTCTCAAAGATAAAAGAGAAGCTCGAAGCAACAGAATTGCAGTTTTACAGAAAGATTCTGAGGGTATCGCTGACTGAACTTGTGAGAAACGACGAGATTTTGGATAGAGTGGAAACCAAAATGAAACTTATACTTCATATCGAGAAGATGAAGCATAGTGCGGAATCATGTTGCCTAACATAGGGTCTTCGAGCAACCAGCCTCTTGACACACGGCAACACTACCCGCTCAAGACGCTTGATGTAGGCCGCAATGTTGAGTCAGAGGCCATGCGGGGAGATGAATAAAGGCATACCGTCTCCATCAGTAGTGATATTAGCAAATACCTTTGTAATCACCATTAGACTCATCCAACAATTTCCGAATATTCTGCACTGACATCCAAACACTCTGAAATATTCGTAATGGAGCTTTCAGTGCGAATGCCAAGTTGTACGGCATGCCATTTGCCGTTTCTGGCGGAGTGTATTGCATCATGGTGCTCTTTTTCTCGCAGATGGTGCCCAACTGACCTTACTATGCCGTGCAGTCAACAAAATAAAAAACAAACAATGCGCGTGGGTGAAATTGAAGTATAAAATGGCGACAATTTAGCCAACGCATCCTTAGAACAAAAAAAAAATGAATAGCGCAAATGCCGTAATGAAAGAAATTTAAATTGGAAAAGGTGAGGTTTTAAAATACTATTTTAACGAATACCGAATGAAGCAGACCTGTTTGGCGAAGGAAATTAAAAAAATGATGCAAGGAAGGTGAAAGCAAAGAAATGTTTGCTAAAATGGATGAAATTTTAAAAAAAAAGGAAAAAAAAATTGACTTCTAACCGAAACACAGGATGACATAAGAAAGAAATGAAGGCAAAACAAGAAACAAAACTCTAATACAAGAAACTGTATTAGTAATAATGGTAAGAAAAAGCAGTTGATGAAAAAAAAAATAAATAAGTAAAGGGAGACAATTATGTAAAAAAAAAAATGAAAAGTGAGTAAAATAACAAAATACTACAACAAACAAAAAATGCTAGACCGATAAAAGAGGAACATATAAGAATGGACTTTTTCGGCATAACTTGAATGAAAGTAGAGAGAAATAATTAAAAACCTGAAGAGATGAAACCAAAAAATAAAAAAAAATACTTCAAGAATGAAAAAAAAAAAAAAATGAATGAAATTGCAAGAACGAAATTAATAGAAGTTTAAAAAAAGGAGGAATAAGAAAATGGAAAAGTTGTTGAGACTGACCAACCAAAGACAACACCGAAGATTATGTCTTTATGCGAGGCTACGAATTTAATTTCGTCAGCTTAAAATAACTGGACGTCTTTCCTCTTCAAAAGAAGCTTTTACACATTCTCAATGGAATAGTTTAGAAGGTTGTTTGAATGCTTATATGTCACTTAGACATTGTGTAGATCAATTTTGTTGTTAAATCTATCTTGTCTGGAGGTCGGCAGAATGACCTTGCTTGAATAAACAAAAAAACGATAACGCATGGGCTGGGAATATTTAAATAAACCTGAGTGCCGAGTTACCTTCCTTGAAACTAGAACTATTAAAGTAGCTAGAGGGCATATCATTCGGTCAGTTAGTTAAGTGCCATACGTGATACACGCTTGTGCGATCATGTCTCGAAAGAGACATTACTAACTGGGCAGAAGATTATCCTGCAGTTGGCTGCCATTGCTTTCTGCGGTAGACTGGTTGCCGACCAAGGCTATAGAACCCAGTCTGTCCTGTTATTTAACCCATAACTGGAAGGAAGAGACGGATTAATACCTTTCCCAAGGGTATTTGCACGTAAGTGAATAAAATGGATTCAACTGGAATTCGAACTCGGCTCCCCGGTTTCTCGTTCCGAGCCGATATCTACTGTACCACAACGCACATCCAGCTGACTATAAAATCACCAGCACTCACGGTGAGGGTGGGACAGTTCTTTAAAATTACAGCGTATCATAATGATTGTTTTGTTAGCAGATGACTGTACGTACATTTCTTATTTGCATATTAATATTTGCATTGTTAATTACATTCGGATTATAAGAAAACTGATATTACATTTGTTCCTAGTCCAAAGGTCGAAGGATATGCGCTTAGTATTTACTGACACGCCAGTGGTTGTAGGATATGATAAAAGGTCGGTTTACACTATTTACATTGTTTTGACTATTGTGTTAATCTGAATTGCCATTATTACCATGTTTCGTCCGTTATACGCTCTGACCTTCCTTAACTGCTAGAAATTTCGAACCCAAACCTTTATTACGATCACTGAGGTATATCATTCTCATTCCATGTTCGATACCACTTAATGGTAGCCATGTAGTTATCTCCCATTAACTTAACTCTCTAAGTTATTTGTTCACCACTGCTGTAGCTTGGTATTGAACTCACAACTCTTTGGTTCGAGTCACTGGAATTAACCAACATCAATATTCACTGGGCCATGTATCACTAAACTAACCAACGTCTATAACGACTGAGTTATGTGTCCTCAAGGTAGTGCGTTGCAGAGTAAGAATATAAAGAGCATACTATTTGGGAACGTGTAGGAAAGATAACGATTAAGCCTAATATAACAAGTTGTTATGTTGCCCTTCTACGTGGAATGATCTCTTCCTTCTTCAGTAAATACCAACCTACCGAGGAAGCAGTCAGGACGCAGTATAGAGGAAGTCTTGAGGCAATGTAAATGGATAGTTCGCACGTACACATCTATTTGCTGACTACGAACACTCACACCTTGTATATATGTTCTGTTATACACTGGTTGAGGCTTACTGCCATATCACGTTGAATACACCGGTTCTCGATCGATCACCGAAGTTAAGCAACGTTGAGCCTGGTCAGTACTTAGATGGGTGACCGCTTGGGAATACCAGGTGCTGTAAGCGTATAGTGACGGATGTGCGTTGTGGTGCAGTGGATATCGGCTCGGAAAGAGAAATCGGTGAGCCGAGTTCGAATTCCAGTTGAATACCCTGCATTCACTTAAGCGCTGGTACCCTTGGGAAAGGTATTAATCCGTCCATTCCCTCCAGTTATGGGTTAAATAACAAGGGTAGGACTTGAGGACCCTGCTCTTAAAAACAAATCCCAATGAATCGTGAAAAGAAAAATGTTGTAAAAATAAAATAACCTTACCCAAAATCATTGGTTATGACCTTAAAATGATCCCATAAGGATTGATAGGTCGTTAAGCCTCAAAAACAAACAAACATACACTGGTTGAACCTACCTTCTTGTTTCTTCCTGGCTCTAACAGATTACAACACAAGTTAAATTTGTTGTGATCGGGTAGCCATCCTCTTGGGAGTTCTTCCACAATGCAGCGGTTTGTTCCAACAAGGTACTCGAGTGGGACTGACAACTCCCCAATGGAATACGAAAAAGATCATTTTTTTTTTTATAATCGTGTTGCCCCAAACAAAGTATTTTACTACCACTGTTTTGCAGGTGGTTACATAGGATAAAAGTTATGAGAAAGAGTGACAGGTTACAGGGGGTGTCAGGAAGAAGGTAACAGAAGGATGAGAATACTGATGAGAGTGGAGTGGACGGAGAAAGGAGTATGGGAGAGAGGATGCAAGTTAGCGTGACAGGAGATGACTATTGATTTTACATTTGAATTCCTGAAGTAAGCGGAAGGGAATTCCATTGGCGGGAAATCCGAGAAAAGAAGCTGATTTCCAATTTATTGGTTTCACAGTAAAAGGTTGGGACCTAGTTGCTAATCTTGTGGCTCGAGGAAATTCATATATAGGGGGTACCAGTGAGCTAAGTTCATCGGATCAGAAGCCGTGAAAGTATTTGTAGAAGAGACACAGGGAAGCCACACTGCGTCGGTGAGAAAGCGACTGTATCCTAGCTGCCAAGTCGGGATCGATCACATTACAGATTCTCCGTTTGATTTTGTCAAGGACCCCTTGATGGATAGCAGGAGCACCCGACCAGATATGGTAGCAGTATTCAATCCACGGGCGGATGGTAGATTTGTATATGTGCAGGATTCTGTTATATTTTTTATAGCATGGCGTGTCTTAGCCATGATGGTTAGAACCAGTAGAATTTAGGAATCTCTGAACAATTACCGTTGAACTAGCCAGAAATCTGCAAGAGATTTGATACGTTTCGTCTGTTGGAAAGGGGTTGGAAAATATTCCCTCATTCACAAGGACACGAAGGCGTTCTTATATGGCAACAGTACTCTGGACAATCTTCGCAAAGATGAAGGAAAGACTCGAAGCAACAGAAGTGTGGTTCTACAGAAAGATGCTAGGGATTCCATGGACGGAACATGTGAGCAACGGCGAGGTTTTGCAGAAAATAGAAACCAAAACAAAACTGATACTTAACATCATGATGAGACAGCTGAAGTTTCTGGGACATGTAACGAGGAAAGAGGGTTTAGAAATTCTGATGCTCACACGAATGATAGAGGGAAAGAGAGACGGGCAACTACGCGTTGCATACTTAATGGTCTTAAGGATGAAATAGATGGCAGAGCAGAGTTTGGGATAAATCCAAAGACAAAAGGTATTAAGAGCTACAAGAGATAGGAAGATGTGGAGAGCTATGATCATCTACGTCCTGAAGTGCCACGGCACATAAAAGAAGACATGATGCCTGTGGAAGACATGTCATTAAGAAGGTACAGAGATATTCACTGGAGATTTCACAACAGTAGACGACGTTTTAAAGAGTGTATCAAGTACTAATAATGGTTATATTCCGTCTATTGCCCACATCTTTTATTTATCACAATGTTTCAGCTGTTCTGATCTCCGGCCTTTCTCAGGTAACTATATACTCTGTTTTTCGAGGTTAACAAGATAGAACATTATTTGAATAGTGCATATTGTTTAAATACATGGTTAAAATATCTCGTGACCTCAATGATTGTTTTGTTTGCTTAACAGCACTTCTAATGGGTCATTTAATGCCAAAATTTAATTTTATTGGGAGCTTTGTAGTAATAAAACTTTTATATATGTTGTTCTGCTTTCAGACTTGAATACATGGTAGATGATGCACTGCTTTTGTGCATATACATGTTTGTTTGTTGGTTGACTTTATTTCAGAGATTATCAACCTCCATGGGTTATTTAATTCCGAAATCTAAATATATTGTACGTAATTTCAGACTTTCAGGGTAGTTTGTAGATCATAATATGTATTGCTGGTAATAATATGACAAAAATGTATTGTTTGTAATGTTTTTTAAAAACTATATTCCTAGTATTTATATACATTTTAATTGCTGTATTGATAGTCTTTTTGCCATAAAATGTATTTTTGGTCATTTTGCTATAAAAAATAACTTGCTTTTTTTTGCGGGGCACTATTATTCCATTGCTAAGACCCTAACATGAGCTACGACCCTGGATCTAGAAAGAAAAGCACTTAAGACGTGGTTTCATTCCCTTTAAAATCCAGCAGCCTTCCGATCAGAAGCCTTGCTAACGGATATACTATATCGTCACACCCCGGACGAATGAATTCATACCATAGTCGATTTGTCAAAAAAGTGGTAGTATAAGCCCGTGGATAGAGTTGCAACTACTGAGGTGTGTATGAAGCCAATACCATGGATTGACCCAAGCGTTCTGAGAGAAAATGTTCGGACAAAACTCTTCAGAAGTCGTTTATGGTTGTGCTAGCTCGAAGCTACATGTAAACATGAACTAGGGCTTGAAGGGACATGATCTCTCCAATCACTGATCTCGGTGAATTCTGCTTTCTTTTCTGAATATAGTTGCAGTATAACCAACTTATTGTTTGTGAAGGACGTTAAAGTTTTTAGAATCTAGATCGAAAAATTTTTTTTCAAAAATCTTTTTCGTCAAGCACGGTTAAAAATATATCGAACGTAGACGACACTGTTATTTGGAAAATAGGTTTTCTATTTCAGTTTTGAGCCATCTATGGATGTGCGACTTGGTGTAATGGACAACGGGTCGGAATAATGAATTGGAAATCCGAGTTCGAATTATTATCCCATCTTTTCTCCCTCGAGCTTTTGGTTGAATATCAGGACAAATTGGGGTCTATAGGCTTATTTGGCAACTAGCCTACCGCAAACTACTGCGAAAAAATATTCTTTCAATTCATGACTGCACAAACGTGTATCTGACTGATAATTTTCATGGCAAGCGTCAGGTACTTATCACTTAGTTCTGAATGAGAGCAAGTCTCAAATCTCAGGAACCTCTCTCAGAACCCTTGTAAAATTTTAGAATGCCTGAACATGTTCGGAAACTAGAAGCCAGACTGAAGATTAGAAATGTGCAGTGTGTTTCTATGAAAGATGTGATGTGAAGAAATGCAATGTGACGGTACTAATTTCTGCAACAAGGCTTAGTTCATCATCGTAATTGTTAAGGGAACTAGAAAACAAGCAGCTATCTTTTATTGTATAATTACACATTAGTTCTATCGTAATCGATTACTCATATTTGTGCAGTGTAGGGGACTTATAAACCTTTCTTTAAAAGAATATTTAAACTTCATATTCCATAAATATCTGTCGGTGTTTGACGCATTATATACATTTCTAATAAATGATCTTGGATTGTGCGAATTGAAGAAGTAGAAGATGAAAACGAAGAAGTAAAAAAATAAAGAAAAAGAAAAAGAAAAGTAAAAGTAGTAGTAGTAGAAAAGGGACAGCAAGAACAAGGTGAAGGAGAAAGGAAAGCAGAAGGAGAAGGCGGAGGAGTAGGATAGGGAGAAGTAGAAAGAGAAAGAAAGATGGAAAAGAAGAAGAAAAAAAGAGAGGAAGAAGAAGGAGATGGAAAAGGAGAAGATGGAGAATAAAAGTAGATGAAGAGGATAAGGTCAGAAAGAAGGAGGGGGAGAAGTTAACGTAAAAGAAGAAGAAGGAGAAGGAATAGTATTAGTAAAATAAGAAGGTGGAAAATAAGAAGAGAAATAAAAATAATAAAATGAAGAAGAGGAGAAAAAAAGGAGAAATGGAAAAGGAAGAAGATAATGAAGTAGATGAAGAAGAGAAGAAAGTGAAGAAAAAGTAAGGAGAACGAGGAGTAGAAAGAGAATGAGATTAGAATGGGAAGGAGGAGTAGAAAAAGTAGAAGAAAAGTGGAAGGAGTAGAAGATGAAGGAGAATTAGAATGAGACGAAAGAGAAAGAGAAGAAGAACATGAAGGGCTATGATACGAAGATTGAGACGGAGAAGGTGAAAATGAAGAAAAAAACGACAAGAAGAAGAAAAAGAAGAAGAAGAAGAAAAAGAAGAAGAAAAAAAGAAGAAAAAGAAGAAGAAGAAGAAGAAGAAGAAGAAAAAGAAGAAGAAAAAAAGAAGAAAAAGAAGAAGAAAAAAAGAAGAAAAAGAAGAAGAAAAAGAAAAAGAAGAAGAAAAAAGAAGAAAAAGAAGAAGAAGAAGAAAAAGAAGAAGAAAAAAGAAGAAAAAGAAGAAGAATAAGAAAAAGAAGAAGAAAAAGAAGAAGAAAAAAGAAGAAAAAGAAGAAGAAAAAAGAAGAAAAAGAAGAAGAAGAAGAAAAAAAGAAGAAAAAGAAGAAGAAAAAGAAGAAGAAAAAAAGAAGAAAAAGAAGAAGAAGATCAATAAAAAGTTGAAGGATAAGAATGGAAATGTGAAATAGATGTAGAAAAATATGTCAATTACGTGTTGCAAATAATAAAATATAAGTGTACAAAAGAGAAAAAAATGACGAAGATTAACATTGAATTTTCTACTGTAAAATTCGCTTGAGTTTTCCTGAACGGTAAATTATTTCCGATACAAACATATTGTAGCAACATTCAGCTGATTTTCAGTGTTTAGACACCTTGGTTAATATTGTAGATATGTCAAGAAAACTAACAATGACTCAGAATTATAAGTAGATATTTACAAACCTTTGTCCTGGGTTTGATGATAAACTACTTCCAGCATCAAGGTCTCTGATCGGGAGATTGAGGGTTTTGGGGAGCGTGGAACGACCTCCTAACTGCTGTTGTTCACAAATCCACCCTGACATGCAACGGTAGCTCCTCTTAGCGTTCCGGCTGTGGGCAAATAATGAAACCCCAAACAAAAATCAGCTGAAGATTTTTATAATCAAATGAGCAAGAATACATTTTCATAGTAAAATGTTATCAATGAAACGCTAAAACATACATTTTATAATAAAATTACCAACAGTATATTTCTTGATCTACAAACTCAGTCAGTTATGTGCCATATGTGATACACGTTTGAGCGATCATGTCTCGAAAGACACATGGCTAACAGGGCAGTATTTTTCTGCAGTATGTTTCCATTACGTTATGTGGTAGACTGGTTGCCAGCCAAGGCTATACAGCTCAATCTGTTCTGCTATTCCACCCATAACAGGAGAGAGAAGTAACAGATTAATACCTTTGCTAAAGGCATTTGGCCGTAAGTGAATGCAACGAATTCAACTGGAATTCGAACATAGCTCTAAGTTTCTTTTTGTTACGAGCCGATAGCCACTGCACCACAGCGCACACCTGCAAACTATTTAAACTTATTAATAAATGGATCTTTGTCTCTGTGTGTATGTATGTGTGTGTGAGTGTGTGTCTGTGTATGTATGTGTCCGTTACCTATAGAATGCGAAACGGCTGAACCGATTTTCTTGAAAATTTACACAGTTTTACTATAAGTGCCTGCGAATGTTCTTAGCTAGGTTTTGTGTCGAGGTACCCCAGATAAATATCGAAAATCGATAATTGAAAAAATCGGGTTATAGAAGGAGTGGTCCGATTTTAATCAAATTCTATACACTCATAGACAAAGACATAAGAAACGATATTTCAAGGTTGCAGTTCTTACGATAGTGCAGAAAATCGATAATATATATATAAAAGGCAAGATGTTTGTGTGTGTGTCTGTTCATCTGTCCTTTATACAAATCCACAATTTTTATTCGCTTCTCACCAAACTTCACACAAATATTCTTTAGGCTGAGTCTGAGCTCCAGGAACATGGATTAGTTTTAAAGCTTTCATTACACCCGAGCAACGCCAGGCTATACTGCTAGTATACCTATAAAACACATCTTTACTTTGAAAGTATAAAATGATGTTCAAATTTGTTAGATTTCGGAATTACATAACTCAGAGATGTTGATATGCTGTTAAACAAAATCAATCAACCAACCTTGTTTTAGATGAAGCATTTTACCTTCAAGGATTTTATTGCTTTGTATTATCATTGTTTCTAGATTAAGTAATTTGGCTTTTAAGATATTATTCATATATTTACTTCATATTGCTATAGTTGTGATGTAGACAAAGTATTTTCGCTATTATTGCTTTAATAGTAGTTTTATCTTAATTCTGTTACTTTTCACATAAATTGATTTCCCTATTATGATTGTATGATCAGAGATATTCATTTTTTTATGATTTTACTCCAAGCAAAGAAGGACCTCCACTGGTACGCAGAGTGGGTAGAGTTTTAAAAAAAACCGGTACAATGGGTGTCGAAGAAAGGATTAAAATATAAATGGGATTCAAGGAGACAGAAGATGGGAATTGATGTCACATTTACCTTTTTGGAGATGATATGGTCATCAGTAAAAAGGGCAGCCCAATATGCTAAATACAGGTTGGGGATACTAGAATCAAGCAGGTACAAAAATGTAAATACCTGGGAAATGTTATAACAGAAGACGGAAAGGGCTACACAGAGATCCGAAGGTGAATTGGCATGGCGAAGAAGCGTTCCAGAAGTTGAGTAAGCTATTAAGAAACAGGACAATTTCGCTAGAAACAAGGAAGAGAGCACTGGTTTGCAATGTGCTGTCCGTCTTTCAATACGGCAGTGAATGCTGAAACAATATCATCAAAGATGAAGGAAAAACTTAAAGCAAATGAAATGTGGTTCTACAGAAGGATGCTGCAAATATAATGGATCGAGCATGTGAGCAATGATGAGATTTTGGAAATGATGGAAACAATGATGAGGTTTTGGAAATGATGGAAACAAAAAGGAAATTAATACTGAGCATCAGGAAGAGACAGCTAAAGTTCCTGGGACACGCAACGAGGAAGGAGAGCTTGGAGAATCTGATACTAACAGGCCCGATAGAAGGAAAAGAGACAGGGGAAAGAAACGGATAACATATTTGAAGGACCTAATCAGGTGGATGACGGAACGAGGGTTGCATGGTGTAACAGAAGGCGTGCTCGGAGCCACCAGGGATAGGGAGACGTGGAAAGCCATGATCGCCTACATCCTGAAGGGACAGGGAACATAAAAGAAGTTATCGCTGAAGCAATTAAACGGAAGAGAGTTCCACAGATGGGAAGTTCGAGGAAAAGAAACTGTTAATGTAGAAGAGACGGCAACATTTAACTATTTCAACGGTAAAAGGATGCTAATAAAGTAGAATTTGTAAATTTCGTGTGGCATCACAGTAAAAAGCTCGTCAGAGCATTTTGCTCTATTTTGTTTCTTTAAATTATGAATTTTACTTGTTATACATTTAAAAGCGTACATACTATACAGAGCTCACTGTAATGAAAAACTCAGTATACTCGGAGCTTGTCGACATACCAATCTCAGACGACTATTGGTTTCCCTGATCGAGAATCAAACTCTCTTGAGGCTGCAAAATGCAGTGCGTGGCACTGGAGTATATGTTGCATGTACCGGCCTATTCAACTAATTCCCTCTCGCGGTTTACAGTTTGTCTTTGTACCACGGACCGAACTTGTAAACAACGTCTGAGATTCGAAGAGAATAGAAACAAAAGAAATTAATACTTAACATAAGACAAGAGTTACTTGATGTTGGTTGGTTGTCTTGTTTTTATGGCAAATCAACCTCGGTGGGTCATTTATTGCCAACTAAATTTTATTTATTTATTGCTGGTAATACCTTTTTCTTTCAACAATTTATTGTTGTTTTTATATAAGTTTTTGTGTCTAGTAATACATTTTTCTTTTCGAGTATCAAGATTCATTGTTTTTAAGGGCAGGGTACCCAAGTTCTACCGTTGTTGTTTCACCCATAAGTGAATGGAATGGTGTTGTATATCGACAAACAACAAACAAGTATGTATATAAAAATATGAGTTATATTTTTATTGATGACGATGAACCGTGTGGCCTAGTGAACAGAGAGTGAGAGCGCGTTTCCAGGGTTGACGGGGGGGTGTAGTATCTGTTGCTCCTCTGGTCTGGTCTGGCTCTCTGCCTGACTCTGTCTCTCTGCCCAGACTGGTGAAATCCGTGCCCGAGGTCTTTTTATAATCTCCAAACCGGTACTTCCGATTTTTGCCTCGCCCACGCACGCCCACGTAATTCTCAGAGCCACCTGTTCTGTTTGCCTCTTGTAGCCATTTCCGCTACTGCCGGAAATAAGGTCAAACAAACATCCGTTCCTTTCAACGACCGGAAAACACCCCCGCTTGCATCGGCCTTCCTCGCCCACCCATTTTCCAAAATGTTCACCTAAGAACATTTTAAGCGCAACACCCTCACTCTCCTCCCCATGCCACACAAGCCCGACAATTATATAAACCATGTGTCGAAACAAACAAAACAACAACAAAAAAAAAAAAAATAGGGGAGCCTACATCGGCAACCCAACAATGTTCGTATCCATCTTGAAAATTGTTCTACCAGCTCGATGTTTCATTGTTCATTTTTTTTTTCTTTCTTTTTTTCTCCTCTTTTTTTTTTTTTTTTTTTAATATCCATTTTCACAGAATTGGGCAAAGTTCTTAAAAATGTTCATTTTCTTTCTCGACTCTGTCCATAAGCGTAGACTCTTCGATGCATAATCCACATGATTATAGGCGGTAATTGCGCCCCAGTTTCTAAACTAACATCGAGTAAATGACCTTTGACCAACACCATGTGTGCTCCTGCCCGAGTGTATTGTTACACATGTAACCTCATTTAATTTAATTTAATTTCAAACATACTATGTTTGAACACAGAAAAAAATGGTCATTATCTGCCGTACATATCATTCATAGTCTGACCGAGAAATGTTCAATAGAAAATGAAGAAAATTACCCTGATTCCAACGTTAATCCGCATGCAATTTACTTGTGGAGGATATTAATTTAGTCTAAAAAAATGGACCCGTGACTCGTAGTTCCTTAGTTTGTACAATGCTTTCCATTCCCTGAACTACTTCCTCTGGATTCGAAACCAAGCATATCTGATTTGTTGACATCTCTCTGTTTAACGCAGAGTGTTGAACGCCCGTTAACCCCGGAGTACTATTCACAGCGGATAACTCAATTTCCTTTTCCGAAGCACTGTTGCTTCTTTTACACTTAAAAATCCGCTTCCTGGCTATTATTCCCAGGATTATTATTACGCCGACCACGCCAGCAATGACTCCTATCGTCAACTTCCTCGGGAGTTCGTCATATCCTTCACTAAATCTTTCCATATCTACCTGTTCCAAGGTATTTACTAGTTTTCAGAAATTAATATATCTTCAAAAGATATTTCCCAAGTCACATGAATGAAAATTCACAGAGGATGTTGAATTGATGGGAACCTGCACAAAAGCATAAAAGTGAAGTACTTTTACGTAAATAAAAATAAGTTTTAGATTTTAATTTAATTTTCCCAAATCTCCCCAAATAATCCGATTCCACCATATTGATAACAAAATATCTTTTCAATATCTGACTCATATCGCGAAACACTGAGACGCGGATGAATGTTTTAAGAATATATATAATCGGTGTATTCGCAAAGAAATAACCAAACAATGCAGTTGTTTTCAAGCAACGATGTTGAGATATATTTATAATTGGCGATTTTGTTGGCTGTTGTTAACTGCATAATTAAAATTACACTTTAAAACTCTCGATAGCATTTAAGTCATTTCTATGCTGTAGAAATGTCACGCAAAACACAAACATTTTTAAATTTTGACAATATCTGTGTAAAGATTACAAATTGACGTTTACGAACAAATTCTGTTGACGAGATCAAAATTAAAGAACCCTTTCGTTTCTCTGATTTTCCTATTGTGGTAGCATTCAGCTACATTTATAATTTGTCAATGTTTACCAATTTTGATTTAGTTCATGCAATACAAGGCCAAATGGAGAAAATGGAGAGGGCCATTTTACGCTAATACTCCAATTGGGGAAAGTTTGTGTACGTAGAACATCGATTGTTTTTTTGTTTTTTCTTAATTCGGCTCGAGTACTGGTCAGAAAAACTCAACTATTTCAACCATACAACTGACCTTCATAATCACATTGAGAATAGTTGTTCGTCAATATTTCTATCGGGTTGTCTGGAAAGTTCATGCCGCTTTTTAAGTAAAATTAAGACACAAACCAAAATTATTTCATTAATTATTTATTCTACGAAATATTAACTATTTTCTTGCACAAACCAAAGAAAACATTGTTATCAACAAGTTAATCCAATTATCCACTCTAACTCACTTCACATATATGGTAAAATATTAACAAAAAAAGAAAAAACAAATCACCAACTCAGATGCCCTACACCTACAGACAGGCAAATATTTCAACTTTCTTCCTCCCCGTCAACTTTAACACCCCACTCCTCCCCGTCAACCCCAAACCTAATGCGCTACTCCCTACATGTAGTCTGTTTCATCACCTCCGTTCTACCGAACAATCCATATTTCTCATTTCTACGGTCAGATCGGCAAAAGTATGCTGTCCCATTTTTTTTTTAACGAGACCTACTATAAACACGAGCAGAACACACACACTATCAATCAAAGAGACACCTACCTTGGCTGACTGTCTATATATTTTCGTCTTCTTTTTTTTCTTTTTCTTCCTTCCTCGCTGTCGTCCGGTTGTTTACTATTTTCGTCTTCTATCCGGTAGTTTTAATTCCGGAAATTTCAAGTCTGTTGAATTTTCAATCGTTGTCGTGGTAAACCCAATAATGTTCGTATCAATCTGTTTTGTTGTTTCAAAACCAAGTCACTTAGGCACCAAAAATACAAGTCTGTTGTATATCGACAAACAACAAACAAGCATGTATATAAATATATGAGTTATATTTTTATTGATGACGATGAACCGTGTGGCCTAGTGAACAGAGAGTGAGAGCGCGTTTCCAGGGTTGACGGGGGGGGTGTCGTATCTGTTGCTCCTCTGGTCTGGTCTGGCTCTCTGCCTGACTCTGTCTCTCTGCCCAGACTGGTGAAATCCGTGCCCGAGGTCTTTTTATAATCTCCAAACCGGTACTTCCGATTTTTGCCTCGCCCACGCACGCCCACGTAATTCTCAGAGCCACCTGTTCTGTTTGCCTCTTGTAGCCATTTCCGCTACTGCCGGAAATAAGGTCAAACAAACATCCGTTCCTTTCAACGACCGGAAAACACCCCCGCTTGCATCGGCCTTTCCTCGGGTGGGGCGGGATTGTTATATTACAATGGTACCAGTGCTTAAGTGAATGCAGGGTATTCAACTGGAATTCGATCTCGGCACACCGATTTCTCTTTCCGAGCCGATATCCACTGCACCACAATGCACATCCGTCACTAAACGCTTACAGCACCTGGTATTCCCAAGCGGTCACCCATCTAAGTACTGACCAGACTCAACGTTGCTTAACTTCGGTGATCGAGCGAGAAGCGGTGTATTCAACGTGATAGGCTGTAAGCCTAGAGACTTGATGAGTTTAAGTAAAAGAATGGTAGAACAGGATTTAGAAGAAATAATAAAGTTTATTTAGATCTACAAGGAACATTCCAGTTGAATTCATTGCATTCATTTACGCGCAAATACCCCTGGGAAGGTATTAATCCGTCTCTTCCCTCCAGTTATGGATTAAATAACAGGACAGATTGGGTTCTATAGCCTTAACTGGCAACCAGTCTACCGCAGAAAGTAATAGCAAATGTGGGATAATCTTCTACCCAGTTAGTCATATCTCTTTCGAGACATGATCGCCCAAGCGTGTTTCATGTATGGCACTTAAATGACTGACAAGGGATATAAAGTCGTGGAGATCTATGATCATCTACATTCTGGGGAACCACTTAATATAAAGAAAAAAACGCTTGGCCTGTCTGCGATGAGCTAAAGTGGCTCCATATGACAATAGCTCACTGGAGATTGACTGTTTCCTTTGAAGTTGGTTAATGAGCGGTATTTTCCTAAGTGGCAGAGTTGGTATTAAATGATATGAGGTCGTGTTTTATGAGTCTAAAGAGAAGATATTTAAAATATTTCTTAATTAAAAATACCATTATTAGCAGACGTTGTCAAGTTTAGTGGTCACCTAACGGCCCAATTTATGAAAATATATGCAACTTACATATAATCCAAAATGTTATTTCTATATGATATACCTCTATGTAAATTAGCAATGTAGATTTCTTCCAAATAATAAGATAATTATATTGATAATATTAACTCCAGATTTAAAAACTGAAAATGTATTCTTAAAAATGTTCGTAGATATAAATTTCTGTAAAGCCATCGTAATCAAATTCTCTTCAACCTCTGTGATAAAGCTCATTAAAATAAACAAAAAACGATAATATTCACTATTTACTCTACTTACATTGTTCGGACTATTGTTCTCATTTTTATTGCCATATTTACGACGTTTCAGCTGTTGCACTCTCCGGTCTTCTTCAGGTGGTTTTAATTTTAACTGAGCCCATTATTTCGTTCACCAGGTTTGATTGTTCTAGTCCTAGAAAAAACAGTAAAACTGTTTCGT
Source organism: Ascarosepion bandense (assembly GCA_037127315.1). Classification (NCBI taxonomy): domain Eukaryota; kingdom Metazoa; phylum Mollusca; class Cephalopoda; order Sepiida; family Sepiidae; genus Ascarosepion; species Ascarosepion bandense. The sequence goes on along the minus strand of JBBBDQ010029052.1, from coordinate 188,344 downwards.
AGCCAGAAACTAAACCGGAAAAAATATATAAAATATTTGTGTTTTCTCTTTAAATTTCTAGTACTAGAACAATCACACCTTACATCACAATGAGGGAAAAAGCCCATATAAATATATGACCGTAAATCCTTCGTTTTTGAGTTATTAAGAAAGAAAGTTTACGGTAGATGGCGCTGGGTTTCTATAAAATGTAGTTTACATTTGTCATCCGAGTACATTTGTTGCTACACCAATTCTCGCTCGATCACCGAAGTTAAGCAATGTTGAGCCTGGTCAGTACTTAGATGAGTGACCGCTTGCGAATACCAGGTGCTGTAAGCGTTTAGTGACGGATGTGCGTCGTGGTGCAGTGGATATCGGCTCGGAAAGAGAAATCGGTGAGCCGAGTTCGAATTCCAGTTGAATACCCTGCAGTCACTTAAGCACTGGTACCATTGGGAAAGGTATTAATCCGTCCCTTCCCTTCAGTTATGGACTAAGAAACAAGTGTAGGACTTGGGGACCCTGCCCTTAAAAACAAATCCCAATGAATCTTGATACTCGAAAAGATAAATGTATTACTAGACACAAAAAACTTATATAAACAACAATAAATTGTTGAAAGAAAAAGGTATTACCAAAAATAAATAAATAAAGTTGGCAACAAATAACCCACAAAACAAATTTAGTTGGCAATAAATAACCCACCGAGGTTGATATGCCATAAAAACAACCAACCAATATTTGTTGCTAAGCTGTCTTCAAATTTTAACGTGTGTAGTAGTGAGTTAGAACACTTCCCAGGTATTTAAATTTTTGTAACTGCTTGACTTTAGTGTCCCTCACCTGTATTTGGCATTTTGGG